>JAJJWX010000839.1:0-120786 GCA_023529315.1 Papaver bracteatum
GCTAGGGGACACCCCAGCGGACACCCTATAACAGGTTGACATCCCTTAACAATCAGCTGGCTGTTTCTAATCCTCCTCTGAGAGAGTTGCCCTTTAACCGTGGCTCGTCTCCCGATAGTGTTTTCCTGTTAAATGACAATCTTGCCCTTTTTGCTCAATTTGGATCATTTATTCTTCTTTTCCTCCGTGTGACTCCAAGTACCTAATAACTCAAAAACACGCGTAAAATACATAACTCACAAGAAAAATAGCAAAGAAAGAATAAACAATAGATAATAAATAAGATGTATTCTACACCCTATCAGAATCACTCGTGTAGAGCCTTGTAAGGTTTAATCAACGTAAGGAGCGTGACTGTGGATGAATTGCTTGGAGAGTAATTTTTTCTCCACTACATTCCATTCTGAAGTCTTATAGTAGGCTAGTATTTGTCGCGACGTAATACAATTTGGTGTTCAAATTTGAACGTGGTTCCGTGGTATTGTTTTATCTTTATTACAGGAACAATTTAAGTCCTTATTAATTGAGATCAAAAATAATATCCACTCTTGTTGAATTCGTATTTTGAAAGATAGTCACGAGTTTCATACTTGTTAGAATTTAGATCCTCTTGATATGGATACGTCGAGATTGATCTTGGATATTGATTTGTGAGATCTTCCAAGAACTCTTCTACACGATACGGTTCACGGAATTTGTGCCTATACATATTGATTTTGGAAGGGAAAAAGAAAAAATCTATATAGATATTGTTCAAGGGTCTTTAATTTAGATATACTTGCAATTGTATTAGAATTTGTCTATATAGGTTGCCGAACATTTTTTTTTGTGATGTACTTGGTACCCTCTCCTTTTCAAATACAATATATAACAGTTAAATAAAAGCAGATGAGTGGTCTAGTCCTTTGGATTGTATAATAATAATTCTTTTTAATAGGAAAAGAAAAAACTCATAAATCAAAATTTACTGTTTACACCAAGTTTCTCTCGACTGAGAGACTACCCAACTTAGAAAATTATGAGACCAGAACATTTGTATGTTTCTAGATTCTTTCACTAGAAAATCATTTATCTCGTTAGTCTCCCTAAGTGCATGGCAACATACCACTGATTAAACAAAAAATATCCTATAATGTTGTCTGTAGTCCAATTAACACCTCCTACTTTGCCATTAATGACATTTATTACATTTAAAAAGTCTCCCTCTAGATAAATGTTACTCAGATGCTTCTCTTTAGCCCATCTGATCCCCTCAAAAGCATATAAATTCTCAACTTTTTCCGCATATTGAACTACTGTTGGGTAGCATCCTGCACCCCTACATCCCTTACATTATCAGTCATCACAATACCAGATACCGCCAACTTAGTCTTCTTACAAAAGTAATATACAGGAGTACAAAAGGAATACTACCTAAAAGGTAACCAAAAATAAAGAACTCATAAGAGAATTCCTATATCAAATAAGGAGTACAACTAACCAAATCTATAGTGGACCTGATGAGGATACTCCAAACTATTCAAGAAGTCAGGTTTTTCATTATATCCAATCACTTCACTTCCATCTAAAATTGCTCTCGTTTTAGTTAACTTATCAGCGGAGAAGTTGACTTCTCTGAAACTATATGTTTGAAGTTGATTCTCATAAGTGATTTACAAATTCTTTTCCATATCGCAGACACTATCCAAGGAACTTTTCCAGAACAAAAGATGGCAATTACTGACTCTGAGTTAGAGTATATTAGTAGATTTAAAATCTCATTATGGATTGCCCATTCTAAATCACAAATGACCTCCCTTACCTCAGTTATAAAATTTGTTGTTATCCCTATCCCACCCGACTGGGCACACAGAAATCTTCCAATGTAATCTCTATATATGAATCCAAAACCATCCACACCTGGATTCCCTCAAGAGGCACCATCATAACAAACTAGTATTTGATATGATTCTGGCAGAGAGAAAGGAATTTGCTGAATAGTTTGTTTTTTTAATTCCTTTCTTCTTTTATTCAACTCAAAATTCCCTAAAACTTGATGGACATAGCTTATATGCCACATTGCGCCATCCATTCTTATGTTACAATCTCTGGTAAATTTTATAATTCTAATTTTGAATGCAACAACATCAATTTTAGAGTTGTCAAAGATGATTTTGTTCCTTAGAAACCATAGATCCATCATTGTTATTGAAGCTTCCACCAACCAAATCTCTCTAACTAGAGTGCTCTTGGATTTTTCAAAATTTTAAATGTCTTTATAAGAACAAGGATTTCGGAATAGAAACATACCTTCTAGCCATTTCCATATGAGCTCATTGAAATTACAAAACCATAATATATGCTCCATGGTTTCTTCAATGTTTTTACAGAAGCAACATCTTGATACAGTATTAAAGCCTATTCTTTGCATATTATCATATGTAGCACACACTCCTCTTATAATCTTTCAGCCATTGCTTGAATTTGGATGCAAACTAGGGAACCAAACAGAGTTAGACCAAGAACGTTTTGGGTAATGAGTTCTTACTATATTAGATGCAAACTTAAAATAAAATTCTCTAGTTAGACTTCCACCCCATATTCTGTGATCTTTTTCCCCTGTAATCATTGGCAGTTCTTTAATAGAGAAAATTGAAGCAAATCATCATCTATGTTCCACTTACCATCTTTTTTTATCAAATTTGAGACATTCATTAGTAAATTTTGATTAATAAAATCATTATCTGGAAGAAAAAAAAGACTTTTAAGAGAGCATCCTTTTTATATAGCTACTAACCCATACTAAAATATTCGCACCATTACCAACTATCCACCTTGTATGTTGTTGAAGGTCATGTAAAATCCATTTTATACCATACCATACAGAGTACTTTATATAAGTAGAGCTCCATTCACCTTTTTTTTTTTTTTTTTTTTTTGAATTTGGCTGAAATGAATTTGCAAATTGGCATATTCTTCCTCAGAGTTTAACATTCTCCAAATGAGCTTCATAAGAAGAGACTTATTGATCACTTCAATCCTCTTGAAACCTAAACCACCTTCTTCCAGCAAAGAACACAATTTATCCTATTTAAGAGTCACAACTTTCTTAATTAAAGGATTACCTGAACATAAGAAGTTTCTCATTATTTGCTCACATATTTTTATAACTTTCTTAGCCCATTTGTAGATGGACATGTTATAAATTGGGATGCTTCTAAAAACATGCTTTATAAAAGTTAATCGGTCTTGGAATAATAGTAAGATACCCCTATAGCTTGCTAGTTTGTATTGAAACATTCCAACAATTCCCCATACTGGACCAGATGTAACTTTTCCAGGATTCAACACAACATTTGAAATACTTCAACAATCTGTTGTTTTCTGTCATTAGCAACTCCACCAAAAAATACTTTGCTTTTTTCCTTGCTAATTACAGTATAACCCATATAATATTAATCCGCGATAAATTAATAAATTTTGCCGGTCCCGAGTCGGGACCAACGTGTTAAATTAATAATTCTCTAAATTTATAAAATAATAACTTTTTTAGCTTTCTATAGGTCCCTTCGAATATATAAATTAATAACTCTCCAATTTATATAAATTTAGTTTTACATTTATGCTAATTTGGTAAAGAAAGATTCAATCGTGACTTGGTTTTTCTTGAAATTGGTGTCACATTGAATTTCATCTTGGATTTTTCTTAACATTAAAAGAGTTCTTGGTGTTGTCGTTTTTCTGATGCAATAAAAACATATTCAATATATTTGCATCTTTGATAGCTTCTTTAAGGGAAGGTGGCCCTGCAACTACAGTTTCATCTTCGACTTCCACATCATCACCTTCGTATTTTCCCATGGCACTCTCAATTATTTCTTCGTCAGTCAACAAGTCTGAAATGATATCCTTTTGTAGGCAGTTTAAAAGAAATTCAACATTCATTCCACTATGATAATTCAATCCATTGATTAAATTTTGCAATTCTCTAGTTCCTTTATTATCTAACGCTTCACTTGGATTCTTTGATACGGTGTCATTCGTTGAACGAATCTTATAATGACGAAAAAAATTAGCAATGGAATAAGGTGTATTGGTTCATTTTTTTGATTATTATTATTTTAGAATTAAAAAATATTTTGATAAACTAATTAGTATATAATTCAATAATTATTAACTTATGCGATTATTTAATATCGCGATAAATTGATAAATTTTGCCGATCCCGATGCTATTATTTTATAGGGGTTATACTCTACTTGACCAAAAGAGCTTTGATAAGCCACCAACAAAGCTTTCAATGTCTCTAAATTTCTCTTGTGACCATCACAGAAAATGTACACATTATCAGCAAAGAAAATATGAGTAGGACGTATACCATTTTTCCTCATCATAGGAATCAGCTTATGAGTGTTAACAAGATGACTTATAAAATCTCTTCCAGTAAATAAGAAACATCAAAATTAACTTGGATAAAAGATAGTGGGGGTATTGCCCATATCACAAATAAATTTTTTTGAGAATTTATAGTTACATTCCTACCATCAGAAAACATTATGAGTATTACAAATATCAGTTCTAGACTGTTGAATGTGTCTAATAACAGAATTTGTGTTCACCATAACATTATACATTATCAAAAACCACATCACACCTTGGTTTTCAAATTATTTGCAATTCTCTAGTTCCTTTATTATCTAACGCTTCACTTGGATTCTTTGATACGGTGTCATTCGTTGAACGAATCTTATAATGACGAAAACAATTAGCAATGGAATAAGGTGTATTGGTTCATATTTTTTTTATTATTATTTTAAAATTAAAAAATATTTTGATAAAATAATTAGTATATAATTCAATAATTATTAACTTATGCGATTATTTAATATCGCGATAAATTGATAAATTTTGCCGATCCCGATGCTATTATTTTATAGGGGTTATACTATACTTGACCAAAATAGCTTTGATAAGCCACCAACAAAGCTTTCAATGTATCTAAATTTCTCTTGTGACTATCACAGAAAATGTACACATTATCAGCAAAGAAAATATGAGTAGGACGTATACCATTTTTCCTCATCATAGGAATCAGCTTCTGAGTGTTAACAAGATGACTTATAAAAGCTCTTCCAGTCAATAAGAAACATCAAAATTAACTTGGATAAAAGATAGTGGGGGTATTTCCCATATCACAAATAATTTGTTTTGAGAACTTATAGTTACATTCCTACCATCATAAAACATTATGAGTATTACAAATATCAGTTCTAGACTGTTGAATGTGTCTAATAATAGAATTTGTGTTCACCATAACATTATACATTATCAAAAACCACATCACACCTTGGTTTTCATATATGCCACATTATAAATTATGACAATATTATCATATATCATTTATGGACTTCAGAGGGTTATTGCTATTTTGGTACCGTCTAACTCCCCAATCCATAACAATATTGCTAAGTCACCACCACCGCAAAGTTAGCACTCACATTTTTGCATACTTACTAATAATTTTTTTAATAAAATTTTAACCTTTCTTTTGAAACTAAAATAAGATGCGGGATAAGATAAAAATATGATAAACCCCGTTGCAAAGTGATCAAAATGAACGATAAATCTGAAGTCAACTGTCCATAAAATTAAGTTGACGTGGACATATTAAGCGTCGTTATAGCAATGTAGTCTCGGCCGAAATTCCACCGATATTTCCGTTTTCGGCTCATAGCACAGGGAAACAAGTAATTTCGGCGAAACAGAAAGGTACCAGAAAAATCGGTTGTCTCGGCAGAAATTTTTCCAATACGAGTCAACCGAGATAGGGTATTTTAGTATTCTACCTAAATAATCCTATAATCCCTAAATCGCATTCTAGCTTCTTCACTTCGTTTCTTATTCAGACTCTTTCACTGTCTTACATAATCGAAGCAAGGTATGTAAATTGATTAGAATGATTAAGATTTGGGTTTGTGGTGTTAATCGAAGCTAGTTTTGTATATTTTGGGAACTTGTCTATGATTTTGTGTCATATTGTGAGTTCTACTTGGTTTTGTGGTGTTAATCTGAGATTAGGGTTTTCAAATTCAATTGAAAATTGAAGTCTTGTTTGTTTAATTACTGAATTTGTTTTTTTATAGGTTGTTGTTGATTTGTTGGTGAGGTCATTAGTTCGCTTCAAAGTTGTGACAGTGTTTGATGCATGTTAGGGCTATAATAATTGAAAGCTTAGCTGTTATTGATCTCTTTAATAATGAAGAATTGGGTGTTCGATTTCCTCGAGTGGTAGTATTAAATGCTGGTAAGCTCAAGAAGCGTTTAATTTTGCTTTGGGTGGCTCAAGTAATAGTCTTCTTTCAGCTGGATGCAAATCCGAGGTAGGCATCCATTCTATGCTGCTCTTAATTTCATTTATAATGCTTTTTGCATTGTATTTGTTTGTTCTCTTAGAATTTACCTCAAAACTATGTAGGAAATAATAACTTCTTCTTTTTTTGAATATGTGTATGTTGTTGAGGTGATGTTTGTGTCTTTATACGATATCAATTTATAGACAATACATCGATGTTCATAAGTAGGAATGCTAATAATTGGCTGTATTAGCCAGTGATGTATAAATAAGAAGGCTCCCAATTGTAACCAAGTTCAGTTGGGTAATAGAGTTTTATTTTCGAGTTTGCTTATTTTGTCTTTGAGTTTCAACTGTTCTCATAATTTCAATTTGACATAATCTCGGCCATAATTGTTAAGGGTGACATTATGAACTTCTTTAATTTCAGGTTGTGATTATGGATTCTTCTAATGCATCCAATTCGAACAACTCAAACATGTGGACTAATACTTCCTCAATCTTCTAGTCAGACTCAAACTAGAGATCCATCATGAAAATAGGCTACATACAAAGATCCTGCATTCCCAAAGAAACTAAGTTGTACGCTTTGTAACAAAGAAATGTGTGGTGGTGGAATTACTAGGCTTAAGCAGCACAAGTCAAAGGAATGCTTTATCATGTATGAAAGCAACTGTCGAAATTATATTATTTCATTATATCTTAATTAACAGGGCTGCTACACGTACCGGGGGAAAAACTCCCCCAAAACCAAGCCCTCACAGTTTGGTGGGCCCCGGGGGGAGTTAACAGGGGGCCGGGTATAATTAATGTGGGACCCACCATTAATTTCTCTCACCCCGGTTTTGGGGCGGTTTTGGGGCTCGGTTCGTTTATCTTTTTTGCTTAATTAAAGACCGCTATATTTTTTGCGGGACAAATGCAAACACCCGAGTGTCCGCTTTAACTTGCCACTGTCTTTATTTGTCGGAAAATAAAATAGAGCCCAAAGCAGCTCTTATAGCGTGACATCAGAATTGCCCTAAACGATAAGGTTAACAAAAGACTAGTGATTATTTTTAAGTACGTCAAATAAATGCCGATTCCTAATTGGTTGTTCTTTAAATGAGCATACACGCGTTTTTTTTCTTTTGTTTTGAAAGATAATTCCACTAACACTTGTTCATTGAATATTTCTAGTACCTAATTATTTATTCACTCTAGATAATTCTAGAGACCATAATTATCTAGCTAGACAACCAACTAAAGTATTATTAGTCTAGATTATTCTAGCTGCTACTGACCACATTTGTACTCTAGACATTTCTATAGTATGCAGAGCAACCTAGATATTTCTAGGATTATCTAGATAGGTGTGAACACGGGGGTGGATATCCAACAGAAAATTTGCCCAACTTCAGTTGGAAAAATTTGTTCGCTTTGGAGAGAGTATGGAGGTTGTAATCCCTAAAGTGACACTGAGTTCTGGTAGAGTGATGCCTGTGCTAGGAATGGGCACATCATCATTCCCGCCAGTTGGTCCGGAAGATGGAAAAGCCGCGATTTTGAATGCTATCAAGATTGGTTATAGACACTTTGATACAGCTTCTGCCTACCAGACTGAAGAGTTCCTCGGTGAGGCTATCGCTGAAGCTCTTCAACTTGGATTGATCCAATCTCGAGACGAACTATTCATCACTTCCAAGTTATGGTGCACTGATGCTCACCCTGATCTTGTTGTCCCTGCTTTGCAGAACTCTCTCAGGTATGACCAAGTATTCTTTTATTTTATTTTTTGATGATTTAGACACTCTGATTGTCAAATAACAATCAAGCGATATTATTGTTCGACGAAATGTCTCTGTAGGAATCTAAAGTTGGAGTACCTTGATTTGTATCTAATACACTTTCCAGTAAGCTTGAAGCCTGGGAAGTACGAGTTTCCTGTAAAAAAAGAAAATATCCTCCCAATGGACTACAAATCTGTATGGACAGCGATGGAACAGTGTCAAGTATCTGGTCTTACAAGGTCAGTTGGTGTCAGCAATTTCTCTTGCAAGAAGCTTCAAACTATTTTGGACACTGCTAACATCTCTCCTGCTGTTAATCAAGTAAACCCCATCTTCCTTTTCCATCTCTTTTCTAAACATGTTTTTCTTTTCATGTTGAGATAAGTTTTCATCGATGGCTTTTATATTTTTATTTATTTTTTCCATGGATGAAAAATGATTTTATTGTTGATTTCATTTACTTGCGGTATTGATGATGAAGGTGGAGATGAACCCAGTTTGGCAAAACTTGAAACTGAGAGAATTTTGCAAGGCTAAAGGTATCGTTGTCACTGCCTACTCACCTTTGGGAGCCAGCGGAACCCCCTGGGGATCTAATGCGGTCAAAGAAGCACAGGAATTGCACGAAATCGCGAAAGCTAGAGGGAAAACTCATGCTCAGGTATTGATTTCATTCTTGTTTTTTAAAACTAGCATCATTTGTGCAAATCAATATTTCTTTTGCGACTGTCCGATACAAAATCAATTAGCATCAAGTGGAGTAGCCGTTGGGGAATCATTCATGTGTGCATCTGCTCTGCTAAACTGATACCATGTTAATTATTTCATGTGTATTTTTGTATTCCCATAGAAATTTTAAACATATTTTCATCACTTATATTGTGTGAAATCTAGCTTACTAATTCGTAGCTGACAGTTTAAATATGCTGATGTGTTTAGGTTTGTCTTAGATGGGTATATGAGCAAGGAGTGAGTTTGCTAGTCAAGAGCTTCAATGAACAAAGGATGAAAGAGAACCTAATGATCTTTGACTGGGAACTGACTAGAGATGATTTGGTCAAGATTAGCAAAATTCCACAGCGTAGAGGACTACCAGGTGATCTGTTTGTTTCACAACTTGAAGGGGCACCCTTCAAGACTATCGAAGAATTCTGGGATGGGGAAGTTTGATTAAGAGATGATGTTCACGCAGCACCAAACTAGATATTATTTCGCTTGTAGCAGGGATGTAATACTATATTTCAATAAAAAAATGTCCCGAAAACTGACTTGTGATTAATTCTATTATATATAACAACGGCTCATAATAGAGAATTTAAGCTTTCTCGAGTAGTATCGAAAAATGTCTAACAATGCCTAAGCCTCGTTTGTTAACAAGCTTTGGATAAACTTTTCCTCCGCCTCATAGGCCAGTTTCCAAAACAAAAAAAACTGGATGTAGCAAGATATGCCGACTAAAGTTCAGAAAAAATATATACATATGATATGATAAAAGAAAGTCAGATATCAGGTTATTGTCTTGACATCAAGAAATTCACGTGAAGTGATTCAGGTGCAAAATGTGATAACGGTTTGGTGGTTAGATATAATTTGGCCGTTTCTCCTCCATTTTGTCTATTTTGGTAGGTTGCAAGAACTAATTCAATCCAAGCAAACAAGCATCAAATGATAATACCTAATTCAATAGATTAGATAGCCACCTAGAGGCGGAAGAATCGAGAGGGTAATGCCTGCAGTAACATTGAGTTCCCGAAGTGTGATGCCGATATTAGGTATGGGCACTGCTGCATACCCATTAGTTGAACCAGATGAAGGGAGATTGGCGATTTTGAATGCTATCAAGACTGGTTACAGACATTTTGATACAGCTGCTGTTTACCAGTCTGAAGAAATTCTTGGTGAAGCTATAGCTGAAGCACTTCTATTTGGTTTATTTAATAAAATCTCGAGACCAACTCTTTATCACTTCTAAGCTCTGGCCCTGTGATGCTCATCCTGACTCGGAACTCTCTAAGGTACCATATCCTTATCCTACTTGTTTCAGTAGTGTTCAAAGAGATGTACCAGATAGATTCACATGTTATCTTATAAATTTTCCCATCTGCATATAAAATTTCCAAGGGAAACACTCTCAATTGTTGGTGTTGATCACTAGCTTGGCAGAACTTGAAACTGAGGGACTTCTGCAAGGCTAAGAGTATCATTCTCACTGCCTACTCACCTTTAGGAGGCAAGGGAACCCTGTGGTTTTGTTTTGGTTCTTCCCCTATGTCTCTATAGTGTACATTATATCGTGGTGTTTCATTTCGTATTATATAGACAGTTTTGGTTTTGTAAATTTGGTTCGACGTATAATCCTATGGGAGAGTTTATGGTCTCATAGGACTAGACGGTAACTTCATTTGGTTGTGTGATTTTCAGGTTTGTCTGAGATGGGTATTTGAGCAAGGAGTGAGCCTGCTAGTGAAGAGCTTCAATGAGCAGAGGATGAAGGAAAACATGATGATTTTCGATTGGGAACTCACTGAAGAAGAACTGGAAAAGATAGGAAAAATCCCACAGAGTAGAGGACTCCCAGGTGATGTTTTTGTCTCGGAACTTGAAGCTGCCCCTTTCAAGACTGTCGAAGAATTCTGGGACAGAGAGGTTTGATTCGACATGCACAGTTTTTCTTAAATCAGATTATGCCTCGCTAGTGTAAACATATTAAAAAAGGTGAGACTGTGCGAGGGGTACTGACCACAGGCAATTATTATTTCTTGCAGACGGGACAGATTTCCTTGCTGAGTGCGGCTGAAAACATCACAACTTGCTTATCCGAGGAGTCACCTTGAAGAACTGCTGTATACCTTCGCATGTCTACACAATTCACATTACAGTAAGACAATTTTATAAGAAATAAACATATAGACAAGAAGCTGATTATTGGCAAATAAATAATCAGGAAAACAGTCCACTCTGCAAAGTTCTTTTCCCTGGCCAATGCAAGTATCCTCCCAGGAGTACCAACAAGACTGTGAGGGCACTTGTTTTCAATAACACAACGACTTTAATATCGGGAAAGTACGTGTTGAACCGCTCAAAGTTCAAACTCATGGCAGATCTGGGTTGAAATATAAGCATCAACAGAAAATGGTCAAAATCTTCACTAACTATTCACTAACTAGAACAGCGGGGAAAAAAGATTGCCTTATGAAAGTTTAATTTGAAGACAAACCTAGTAAGCCAATTCTCGCGTGTGACACAAAATTAGAGCACCAACTTACTCGGCGGCAGGCTCAACTTGCTGCAATGTCCAGAGGATAAAGACAACGATTTTTCCCATCCCAGAAGTTAGTACACGAATTTCCGTTGTGAGTAATGAAAGGAGCATATGTAAATGCATCAAATATAAATTGTTCCAACTTTAAGCCCATAATGTCCCCATGGATAGAAGCAACTTTCTTCTCAGCGAAATGATAAATGCTATCTTTCTCGAGACCGTTAGCCACTTGATTCAAAAAATCCAGAGTGAACATGTGTAAGCAAACATTGCTCGAGCAATAGCGAAGGCGCCCAGTCTCCTGATCGATAGCAGAGGTCATCGATTGATCCATCTCAGAGTATTCAACAACTGCCAGTGGCCCACCTTTACTTCGTTGGACAAATACACCAACTTTTTCTTGCGGATAAGCCTTATGAACAACTTTGGCAGCAGAAACTACACCTTTATCAATAAAATATCCCAAGAAAGTCGGATCAGCAACACGGACCAATGCATTATCAACTCCGTAGCAATCTACATATTTAACACCTCTCATGGCCATATCTTCCAACAACCTTAAAGTTTTAAGAGCTGAATATACTCCTCCATTACCATCCGGAGACTTTGCCACTTTGCTTGGAGACTCCATGATAAATCTGCCATCCTTTGAGACACATGGTATGGTACCTTGCTGGAAGAAGGTACCATAATATACCAATGAATTGCCACAAAATATTTACGACTCTCAAAGAATTTTTTTTGTAGCATCATCTGTCATTGGGCTAGTCATAATATACCAATGAATTGCCACAAAACCACCCGACCCCTCATTTACGGATTGAGCTGCAAGCTTTTGAGCACATAGAATCCGTTCAGCCTGACGGGAGTCCAATGTTAAAACATCCCTTGGGATCAGGACTTCCAAGTCTGGTCCCCTGACCACCAGCCAAAAGCAACACAGCCAATTTGCCTTCAGATATAGCTTTCAAACCCATTTTCCACCACCTTTCTCTTTCTTCAAGTGTTCGAACATCCACACTTGAAACACTTGTCTCCGGTACAGGCTCAATTGTCGGTACAGGTAGCCCTTGAGATCGCAATGAACATCGTATAATTTGATCTATCCTTGGAAGATCTAAGTTTTGAATGTCACGTACAAGAAGATCTTTATCTTGAATAGAAAGTTCATCCCAAAGTGAGAAGACATGTTCTTGTCCATAATGTTTTAACCTTTCCAGTAAGCCTTGATGTGGTGGTGATGATGAGGATGATGAATTTGTCACTGAACCGTCGGAACTTGATGTTATTTCTCCCATTCCTTCCTCCTCTCTCCCTCTCTTTTCTCTCTAAACTATCACGATGTTTTTCAACACCTGTATATATGAGAGTATGAAACTGTGATTTTTGTTTATATGGTTCACAATATTAGAAGTTTAGTGGCCGTTAGCAAACTCTTACTGAACTACTACACTTAATTGGCTGCAAAATAACCTATGGTTGTTATCTCAGTATTTGATATCAAGATTGAACCAAAATAGAGAGATTCATTGATTGAGTGTTTAGATAACAAGAATACAATGTTTTTGATATTTTTTTGGATGATTACAAATGATACTACAAATGCCTATTTATAGGCTTACAAAGAGAAGAAGAGAACTATGCCTATGGAGGCTAACAACTATGCTTTTGGAGGCTAACAACTATGCTTATGGAGGCTAACAACTATGCCTTTGGAGGCTAACAACTATGCCTATGGAGGCTTACCTTATATTCTTTGTTTCTAGAATAATCTACATGTTTAGAACATGTTTAGAGGTAATTCTAACACTCCCCCTCAAGCTGGTGCATATATGTCGCTCATGCCTATCTTGCCAACAAACTTTAAATATTTTACTTGAACTCGCTTTAGTTAGAATATCATAACCTGTTCTTCCGATCTAATTCTAGGTAACTCCACGATCCCATTATCCAACTTCTTTAATGAAGAACCTATCTATATCCACATGTTTTGTGCGATCATGATGAACTCGGATTGTGTGCAATATCACACGCCGCTTTGTTATTGTAAAGACAAACGAATTGGTTTCCTAGGAGGATACCCCAATTCGATTAGCGAGACGTTTAACCACATAACTCGCAGATACCAGCGCCATACCTCGCCATTCAGCCCGCACTTGATCGTGAAACAACTCCTTGTTTTTTGCTTCTCCATGTAACAAGATTACCCCCAACGAAGGTAAAATATCCGAAGTAGACCTCATATCATCACATGACCCACCATATCAGAATCAAAAGTATATGCCTCCATACTTTTGAAGTCTTGACCTTTCTTAAACAAGATCCCTTTTCCCCGGAGCAGACTTCGGGTATCTTAGGATTCGCATTACCGCATTCATATGTGGTTCTCCAGGATTATGCATGAATTGACTAACAATACTCAATGCATATGCAATATCGGGTCTTGTATGTGCCAAGTACATTAGTCTACCCACGAGCCTTTGGTATCTTCCTTTATCAACAAAAGTACTTGGTTGCCATCCGAACATAATTTCAAACCTGTCTCTCTTTGGTGTATCTACAAAGTTGACATGTCATGTCATACTGTTTTCCTCCAACAAATCAAGGGCATATTTTCTTTGTGACAAGAATATTCCTTCTGTTGATCGAGATACTTCAATTCCAAGGAAGTATTTTAAAGAAGCAAGATCCTTCATCCGAAATTCACTTGATAGATAATTTTGGAGAGCCTTTCTTTCTTCGGATCATCTCCTGTAACTATCATGTCATCTACATATATGATTAAAGTCAGTAATCTTACCTCGATTTCTTTTTAAGAATAAAGTATGATCTGAATTTGCCTGGAGATAACCAAATGCTCTCATAGACTTGGTAAATCTTCCAAACCACGCTCTCGGAGATTGTTTCAGACCATACAATTCCAAACTTGTTATCTCTCGGAGATTGTTATCTCCCCGAGATTTAAAATGTGTCTTCGTGGGATATGCTGCAAGTCAGAAAGGGTATAGGTGCTACCATTCTCCAACTAAACGAATGTACATCACATTGGATGTTAAGTTTCACGAACACGTGATGTATTACTCGAAGTCTGAACTTCAGGGGGAGTATGAAAAAGAAATTCAGACTCTTGAATATGAAGAACAACATCTTCTTCGATTATGTCTTCTTCATAGTCAAGAGTCTGAATTTCTTTTTCATACTCCCCCTGAAGTTCAGACTTCGAGTAATACATCACGTGTTCGTGAAACTTAACATCCAATGTGATGTACATTCGTTTAGTTGGAGGATGGTAGCACCTATACCCTTCTCGACTTGCAAAAGATATCCACGTAAGACACATTTTAAAGCTCGAGGGGAGATAACTTGCTCCGTTGGTTCTTGTGTAAGTGCACAAATGCTACACAACCAAATATGCGTGGTGGCAAGTTTGGAACTGTTGGTGAAATGTTGCCTCAAGTGAGAGCTTGAAATGGTGTCTCGAAAAATGATAGTCTTTGAAGGTGTGCGGTTGATCACATATCCGCAGAGGTAAGAGCTTCACCCCAATAAGTTAACGGCATATGAGATGATATTAATGAAGCACGCACAACTTCAAGCAAGTGACGGTTTTTTCTTTCGGCTACCCCATTCCATTCGTTGAGGAGTATTAGGACAAGTTGTCTCGATGAACAATACCACATTCTCTTAAATAATGTTGAAAATCGCACTTAAATATTCGCCTCCGTTGTCACTTGAAGAACTTGAATCTTTTTATTGTCTTGTGTGTTGACTAATTTGTGAAACCTCTGAAATAAATTATTCACTTCATCTTTTGATATCATCAAGCAAACCCATGTCATCCTAGTGCAATCATCAATAAAGGTGACGAACCATCGTGTGCTTCCAAGAGTGTTAACTTTAGACGGCCCCAAACATCGAATGAATAATCATGAATGGAATAGGACTTTTATTTAAAATTGATGGAAACAAAGTACGATGGCTTTTAGCTAGTTCACATTCTTCACATTGAAAACTAGAAACATCAACCTTTGAAAATAGACTAGGAAATAGCCTTTTTAAGTAGCCAAAAGAAGCATGCCCTAACCGTCTATGCCATAACCAAATTTGCGATTTCTCCTTCTCCCCCGAGTACCATTCACAGCTAAAGCATTAGATAATCTTTTCGAAATTTTTGACGCCAAATCTAGATAGTAGAGCTTTCCTCTTCTAACCCCGAGATCCAATCGTTCAGCCGTGTTCGGATGTCCTTAAACACACAAGAATTAGGCCAAAAAATAACAACACAATGTAAGACTTTAGTAATTTGGGAAACCGATAATAGATTATAACTTAGAGAGGAAACGACTAAAACCGAATCTAGACTCAATGTATCGGTAAAGATTTAATGATTGTTCTCCAATTACCGGAGCCAAAGATCCATCTTTTGTGCAAACGGAGTTGTGTATGGATGTTTTAAGAGGAGAAACTGTCGGAATCAAAAGTCATATGGTCTCGTGCAACCCGAATCAATTATCCATGAGTTATTAGGAACAACTTGCGAAACATTAAAAACCTTACCATTGGTTGTTTCCATAGCGGATGTTAGATTGCTAACCACATGTGTTCTTTGCAATGGAGTTCTTTTTCTTGGGATCGCGCTTATCCCACCAACTGGATACCCGACGGGTTTTGTGGTTTTAGAATTTTTTCGTATCCGAATCTCCCATGGTTCAATACTAGATACAAGGATCCTTAACCTTGCTCGATACCATATCAAGATTGAACCAAAATAGAGATTCATTGATTGAGTGTTTAGATAACAAGAATACAATGTTTTTGATATTTTTTTGGATGATTACAAATGATACTACAAATGCCTATTTATAGGCTTACAAAGAGAAGAAGAGAACTATGCCTATGGAGGCTAACAACTATGCCTTTGGAGGCTAACAACTATGCTTATGGAGGCTAACAACTATGCCTTTGGAGGCTAACAACTATGCCTATGGAGGCTTACCTTATATTCTTTGTTTCTAGAATAATCTACATGTTTAGAACATGTTCAGAGGTAATTCTAACATTTGAGAGTATACCAATAGTAATAGTAAGTGCATGGTTTCAAAATTCAAACAGACTTTGCAAGTAAACACTACTGCAGCCATTCAGCATTATACTTACTATACAGCTTAATGAGGATTGAAAGTTACCAACCTTTATTATGAGGAATTTTGTTTCTTTAATCAGATCGCTCGCTCAATAGCAGTTGTGCATAGCAACGAGGAACAAATACTTGGCTGCAATCAAGAAAACTGGGAATCAAATTTTTATCGTAACTACAAAATTATATCTAATGCATCAACTACAACAGAAGGAGATGAAGCTGCAGGACAAAAACTCAGGGGTTTTTTAGGAAGCTGGTATTCAAACTCAACTGATCCTTATCACCATCAAACTGTTTATAAATATCATCAGCATGATTAAAACCAGCAGCAAGAAACATTACAATGATAATGGTTGTACAGTTCTAAAATCAGCATATCTGTTGTAGTGATAATCATCAGCAAGAAGGAGACATAGATGACCAAACAGAATGGGGGGCTATTGTCATCTATCCCACACTGCTTTCAGTTGTCATTCTTTTCCTATTGTTAGCTTATGGTCTTGTGTTAGGATTACCAGTATTAGGGAGTCTACTAAGTTTGGTTATGGTTGGGTTAGTTTATCCACTAGAAAAACTATATGTATTGCTACTATCAATGAACTTTCGTTAGTTTTATTGTTGGTCTGGATTAACTGTATTCATTCAGACAACTTGGATAGACTCATCTTTTCCACTGCCGATGTTGTATCCCTGAACTCCTTCCATACTGATGTGCACCAACTGTCCCTATAACAACAATACAGCAACTATGGAATTTCACAACTCAGGACTGGAATATTCATCTCCTGGAAGAGCTATTCGACCCTGCTACGGTTGAAGCCATCTGATATATCAGACCTCGATGGAATAACCAGGATGTGCTTAGATGGAGCCTGACCAAGACGGGTATTTTCTCAACTAAGTCTTATCTATTCTAGGCTTGAAGGGGTCTCTGCTCCTACTCCAACCTCTATCCTGTTAAATAAGATCTGGGGAATCAAAAATACCCATAAGATTAAGCTATTTCTTTGGAAATGTGTCCCTAACTTCCTCCCAATAAGAGATATTCTAGCTTCTAGGATGGTTACAGATACAGACCGGTGTCCTATGTGTGATTCTGCCATAGAAACGTCTTATCATTTGTTAATGGTATGCCCTTATGCTAGGTCGGTATGGTTTGGTCTAAGTAGTGCCTATAGAGTCAGAAATAGTCGGGATATTCATTCATGGATCCTTTCATCGTTTACCAAGCCTCCTAACTGGAAGGATGACATGAAAGACTGGGTTGCAGTGTGAGGCATAGTGACATGGAACATTCGTGAACAAAGAAAAACCCCCGAAGAGCTAATCAGGATCATGGAGAATGAGATAGAAGTCTACACGGAAGTCAATGGGGATACTATAGAGCACATCAAGATACCTAAGGAAATGACAAAAGAAAACTAGTCTCCACCACCTCCAGGTACTGTCAAGATCAACTTTGATGCTTCATACAGGGAAATGAAGCATTCGGTATGGAACATTCGTGAACAAAGACAAACCCCCGAAGAGCTAATCAGGATCTGGACAGGGTGGGAGCATTTGGTATGGCTATCAGCATTTCTACTGTAGCATCGTTCGGCAGAAAGTTTGGCGGCACTTGCAGCTACAAAATGGGCTATGGACAAAGGAACACCTAATGTAATCCTAGAAGGAGACAACCAAGATGTCATCAACTACCTAGCAGGGAAAGAAGCTAACATAGATTGGCAGTGTGGTAGGATCTTAGAGGAAGTTAAGGAAATGTTCAAAGTCTTCATCTCAATCAAGGCAGTCTACACAGGAAGAAAAGGGAATTGAGTGGCAGATGCTCTGGCCAAGGAAGGAAGAACGAAAGGGCGGGTGACATACACACTGACAAACATCTCTCAATCTGTGTTCAATTTGTTAAGCTATGATGTAAAAGTTGTGTTCAGTAACTCGCGTTACGGCAAGCGGCAACTAATTAATAATAGGGATTTTTAATAAAATGCCCATGTGGGGATATGCAATTAAGAAAATGCCCACATTTGTTTCATTATATATTAAATGCCCATGCCGTTAGCAATTCCGTCAGGACCTACCGGTTTAGTAAATTCTCTTGGACTTAGTCAATTTCTCATATATGGAGATGATATTTTTGTGGGCATAATCACCAAAATGTCCATCATCTTTCACCATCCATTGCATTAATCCACGGCTCAAATTCCCACTTAGGCAAAGACCTTGTTAGAATCACCTTCATTCCCCATCCCGTCAACTAGGTTCTCTGCTATTTTCTTTCACATACATGAGATATGAAGATCAATACAGTGAGGGACAATTATTGTGATTTGTTAATAATTTTTGGGGTATGACCCATATCATCGATTTCATCTAGAGTTTCTTAATCAATTTTCGATTAGAGCACATGTACCTACAAAAAAAAAAGGGTTTCATGAAATCGCTTTATCTTTAATCTCGACTCAAAATGAATTTTCAGATCTGTAATCAGGATAAATGTATCTCTATTACCCATGGTTTGAGTTGATTTTCATTAGCCTACAATTTTCGATATGATATTTATTTTACCTCTGTTCATGGTGAATTGAAATATGTATCCAAAGCCGTGAGCCGGTGAACGTCTCACAAAAAAAAAAAAAACGCCTTCCTAACTTTTGTACTCCTAACCGCTTGATAATCAAGGGGGTTTTCATTTTTTATGATTTTCATCCACGTTTTAGATTGATTTTCACACATCTGTTTGATTGAGGTTGATTACGATCAAGATATAAGGTTTTCCTCCTTTTTAATTTTATTAGAATTTTCTACTGTGATCGTATATGTGCAATCTTAGGTAGTTCTAATGTGGAAGAAGAAGAAATGTTCCTAAATCACATTTATTTTTTAGGGTTTTGTTAATAAAAATAGGGGAAGAAGATGATGAACAGTGATATTTTGGTTATGATTTATCTCACCACTACGTGCTCTAACTCAAAGTAGTTGATATATTGAAAAACTGGGACTCATTGCATATCCTCAACTCGGCCCTAGTCAAGGTATTTAGGGGCTTTAACGTATCCTTTTGACATGGGTCAATTAGTGCCACGTATAGACTTAACAGATTGCTCTATCCGATTTTTTCAATAAAACGGGACGGAAATAGTCATTAACAATTTATGTAGTGACAATTAAATATATAATGAAAAACATGTGGGCATTTTCTTAATTGCATATCCTCACATGGGCATTTTATTAAAAATCCCATAATATAATGGTTCCTTCTTTTCTTGAAAAAAAATAACACAAAGAAGTAACACATCCAGTTGGAGGCATATTCAACAAAACCAAGTTGCGAGTATCACCTTTGACCTATCGACTTATCAAACGAAACAAAAAAAAAAAAGTCAACGAAGTTCAATCAACTTTCAATTTGAAACAAAATGTGCTCATATCACTAATATTCGGATATGTTGTATTCGAATTACCATCAGATAATTATCATAGATAGCCTCATTGTGGAGGTGCACAGCAACATCGGTGTGCTCGAGGAGAGAGTGGGTCGAGAGCACACTGTTGTATGGCTCAACAACAGAGGTTGAGACCTGGGGTGATGGGTACACAGTGAAACCAAGCTTTGACTTCTTTCCATAGTCAACTGAGAGACGTTCCAGAAGAAGTGACCCCAATCCAGAACCAGTACCTCCACCAACTGCATTAAAGACCGGTGCAGTTGTCGGCAAGCTTAAGAATACGATCCAAGCAATCGACAATCTCTTTCCCAATTGTGTAGTGTCCACGGGCAAAGTTGTTGGCAGCATCTTCTTTGACGCTGATGAGTTGCTCAGGGTGGAAGCGTTGACGTATGTTCCAGTTCTTACTTCATCAATGACAGTGGGTTCAAGATCTACATAAATTGCAAGAGGGACATGCTTGCCAGCACCAGATTCTCTGAAAAAAGGTGTTGAATCTCCTCTGCCAACAGTCTAGTCACTAGGCATTTGGCCATCAGGCTGGATGCCATGCTCGAGACAGTAAAGTTCCCAGCACGCATTTCCAACTTGAATACCAGCTTGCACTCTCATTTTCGATGATTATCAACCGAAAAGTAAACAAAAATGAAGAAGAGGATCGAAGAAGAAAATTAGAAGAAAGATGAGCCACAGGTAACAAGCACACCCCAGCATAGGACAAGATGAACCATTTTCTAAAAAAGGCTAATTTGGCAACCGTACATTTCAAATTCAAAACGTTTACTAGTTTGAAGCTCAGCTGGGAACAAATGTACCAACACAGACTCTAAAACAGCACCATTTAGATAAAACATTTACAAATCGTAGCTTACTTACAAACTGAAAGTAACCACTGCTGATAAGGTTCATTTGTCGAACGAACAAAGTATGAGACAAGATATATATCTTAATATGAAAAATTGACCATGCATTTGGAATAAGCAATTCAAATGATGCATACCTGATAATACTGACAGATCCAGCAGGAGTTTCTTTTACCTTTGTCATAGCCCTTCTTCCTACCCGGATAATCGGATTGATGAGAATAGGACCATTGCAACAATCTAGCTGATAGGTTCACAGTCCTGTGCACAAATTTAAGGAAATTATACAGACACGAGAATTCTAAATGGGAATAAAAAAGAAGTAAAGATAACCATTTGCCACATGTAACAACTAACAACTGAAGATGCACACGCCAACACAGGACAAGAAGAAAAATTTCTGAAAAAGGTTAATTCAGTTTTGCATTTCAAATTCAAAGCATTTACAGGTTCTAAAGTTCAGTTTCATATCATGAGCAGACCTTTAACATCTCTATTCTATCCTTCCATGACCATTATCTCGTCACCTAATTCTTTCACACACATTTACAATATTATATTATTACGTTAGCATCCTCCCCCACTATAGATGTTACCAAATTCTCAGTGTCCAACTGAAAATCCTTAGCCCGATTAGAGGAATACTTGCATCAGCCTCATGTAGAAGCTGGTCTGTTTTATGTATTTGTACTGCTTAATCGAAAACTAATCACTTCCTTCAATGTGGCTCTCTTGTTCTCCTTAAAATTCCAGAGCACTTGATCTCCTCCCATTCTCTTAAGTCCAATCACCTTATTTTTGGTTGCCTTCTGTGATTTTATTTGCTGCATTAATAGCATACATTTACATCAATCAAAATCTTGTGTTTAGATCAACCAAAAGTTCAAAAAATGATAAAATAGAACCATATTTACTTAAAATATACCTTGATAAGTTCTTGACGAGCTTCCTGAAGCTCTTCAGCCAGTGTTTGGTTCGTCTCTTTAAGCTCTAGGAACATGTTTTCATTCTCAGCCAATGTTTTCTCACGCTCATAAAAAGATTCATTAACCTCGAGCGTCACAGAACGAACAAATTCAGCCTTAACTTCATTGAGAAATTCAATGAGATTTTCATTATCAGATTGCAATTTATCCTTCTCCTCATTGAGAAGCTCAATATCATTTTGCAACTTATCCTTCTCTTCGTTGGTGAGCTCAAAATCAGTTCCTAGCTCAGCCATATTTTTGTTCAAAGATTCAATATCACTATGCAGCTTATTCTTCTCATCACGGAGGATTTCAAAACCAGTTTCAATTTCAGACTTCTCCCTACCGATTAACTCAACATCATTTCCTAGTTTTCTTTTCTTTCTGTTGAGTACTCCGACATTACTTTCCACTCTAGTCTTCTCTTTGTTGAGTAACTCGGCATCACTTGCTAATTTAGTCTTCACATTGTTAAGTGATTCAATTTCACTTTCAAGAATAGTCTTCTTTTCTTCGAGCGAACGAATATGACCTTGCATTGTAGACTTTTCTTTGTGGAGAAACTCAGTTTCAGTTTGCAATTTCGTCTTCTCCTTGTTGAGCAAATCAGTCTCGTTTCCCAAGTTAGTCTTCTTATTGCTAAGTGATTCAATTTCACTTTCAAGAATAGCCTTCTTTTCATCGAGTGAACGAATATCACCTTGCACTGGTTCTTTGTCGAGAAACTCGATTTCAGTTTGCAATTTCGTCTTCTCATTTTCAATTACAGTTTCCTTGTTGAGCAACTCAGCCTCATTTTCAAAGTTAGTCTTCTCATTGCTAAGCGATTCGGTTTCACCTTGCAATCTATCCTTATCACATTGATGTTTCATTTTTCGACTTGCAAAGATATACTCCTCCATGAGTAACTGAACATCCCTTGCCATTACAGCCTTGTCCCTGTTCAGCATTGCAAATTCACTTGTCTTCCCTTTATCGAGTAAATCAATATCAATTCCACATATAATCGTATCTTTGTTCAAAATCTCAACCAGATTTCGCCATTTAGGTGTGTGTTCATCAAGAAACTTATTCATTTTTTGCAGGTTAGCCGTCTCTTCTTCAAATAACTCACCTTCCAATCCACACTTCTCCTTATCGATAAAGTCTAATACATAACGCAGCTCAATTTTCAAATCGTCAAGTAATTCTAAGTAACTTCCAACACCGGAGATTTCTTTCTTGAGTGATTCAAGCTCACTTTGCAGTTTTTCTTTCTTCTTGCTGAATAACTCAAATTCCCTACCCAATTTACTCTTCTCCTCTTCGTTGTTGAGTGAGTGACTGACTGTCAAGTATATCCTTCTCCACCATTAGAAAATCAAGATCACTCCGAAATTTCAGCCTTCGCTTGATGAGTGACTGCAGATCTGTTCCCACATCAATTTTATCTTTGTACCGGTGACGAACTATGATTAGAATCATAGAATGTCCGTGTAATAACGAAATCCTTATGCCCTACACAACACACAAATTTTCAACAGAAAGAAAAAAAACCTAACGAAATGAAATTGAAATATTGAACTGAAAATAGGGAAGAAATAGAAGATATAACAATACCTCTATTTTCAGATCCAGGCTGCTTAGTCGCGTAATCTTGTCCATGGAATTACTTTGATCATCCAAGCCAATAATCTTCTTCTGTTGATCATTCAGAACAACAAGGAAAAAACTGAAAGTTAAATGTATGCAATGTGCGTATGAACATTCAGAACAAATTTGTACAATCGTGATAATTATGATGCCTAAAGATTCAATTCAAAGATAAAAGACCCAATTAGAGAAATTCATATGATTTTGATAAGATTATGATGCCTAAATCGAATAACTGATTCCATTTTTGCTGAATCTTCAAATTGTTTCTCAACTGAAGAAAAGAATATACAGAATCCCAAATTTCAGACATTAAATCGAAAACAAAGTATCATAAGTAGAACAGAAAAATCGAAACTTCTGAATCTCAAAATCAAAACCCGTATAGTTGAGAGACTTACATTTCTTTCTGCAACACGAAAAACCCTACAAGCAAAAAGAACTCTTAAGTAAAAACAAAAAACATGTAGCATTTGTGAATTGTGATTTGACTCGGGCCATGTTGGCGAAGACTAACACCTTGTTGGATTGATTTGACTCGCAATTCAGATCTGACTCAGAGTGAATCGGAAGTTAGATTCCTCATGTCTGACTCGACTCATACATCTGACTCAGAGCTATGACTGGTTAGCCACATATTTGACTGAAATCAAAAAAGTTATAGTTACAATTTTGTAATTTTTTTTTAGTCAGATGCAAAGGCTAATAAATCAGATTCCGGTGTCATTTTAGTACAGTGGTAAAGTTTCTAGGTGATGATGCCAGAAACATGAATTAGAAACTCCCCGTCACCAATTACTTCATTGATCGAGAAAAAAAAAAAAAAAGGATTCAGATGAGGCAAATTCATATTCCCATATAATCGAAATCTTTTGAATGGTCTAACAAGGAGAAATGCAATGTGGAAGCAATCGATGTTCAACCTACAAATAGGGCCTTTGGCGTAACAACGAGCACCATCATGCATTAAGTTAATCGTCTTTTTTACTGCAGTCTGGCAATTGAGAAATCATAATGGTAATAAAAGTTCCTATATATTGTGGTAGTCAGCTAATAAGGCTTGAGAAAACTAAACTTCTTTCATGAATATCATGGGGGAAAGATTGTTTCTGGTTTTGTAATTTTTTTAATGTGTATGCTTTTGATTAATGTGTTGTCTGTTTTTGGGTATTAGTGTGTCTTCTTGTTTTTTCTCATGTTAGTTTAAGTTTTCTTTCTAAAATCTCCTGTTTGATCTTAGCTTTCGTATCCTTGTTTTGATTTTTTTCTCTTCTAATGTCTCTGTAATTCTTTTGTCAGGGCCTCATCCTCCTTTATTCATGGAAGGCATCCATTTTTGGACCGGGATTTTCATTCTCCTTGTTCAAACATTATTGTTACAATCTAATGCAGTATGCACTTCATCTCTTTCAGCAGTTTTTCAACCCATCATACTCATGGTGGATTCCAACAGTATGTACCAGTATATTACTTTGAATTATATCTTTAATTCAAATGTTTCAGTTCATCTATACCAAGATACCATCACAGATTCACCGATCCAAGTTCATATCTGCATGTTCTTCGAACCAGAAAACTTTCAAAATTTAAACATCCGTAATTGGCGGTTTTTTATCTGTCTGGCGTACATCAAGTAGCAAAGAAAGCATTCAGTCAACTCTTTTCATCCTCATCTATCAACTGTCAATGCGGATCCTATGCCCCCTTAGTCAATTATTTTCTCATTAAATGAAATATATTCCCATGCAGTCCCCACTACTAGGAACTTAACAAATTTAAAAGATCTTCCTCAATTTTCGGTTATCTCCTATGACTTCCCTTACCCTGCCATTCCTTTTTATTCCCAAGGAAAAAGGATCTACAACATTCATAAAAAATTAGAGAAAGTTTTCTTCTATTCTCAACAAGAAATGGCGTCCTCTTCCAGAAACCAAGTTTCAGTAATTACTCAACAACTTCAAAGTGCTAACATTCGTGATATTTCTTCCATGAAGTTAAGAAAATCTGTAGGTTCAGTAAGAGCCTTATCAGTGGCAACTGAAGAGAGGGGTCATACTTTAATAGGCAAGTTATTTGCTGAAGACCCTGTTGAAACTGATGATGTAAGACAAGAATTGAAACTCCTCTGGAAACCGTATAAGTTTAGGGAAGTGCGTGCACTGGAAAGAAACATTTTTCAGTTCAATTTCAACACAAAACAACTGATGGAAGCAGTTCTAAAAAAGACGCCCTGGAATGTCTGTAAGTCTCACCTTAATCTCCAAGTTTACGATAATTTTATCCCCCTAAGTGATTGGAAGTTTACCCACCAGGATTGGACTGTTCAATTCAAAAACTTACTGCTTGAACACCATTCTGTTGATGTCATTAATGAAGCCTTGGTGGAATTGGGTCCAAAAATTTGGACCAAACCAGAAAATTGCAGACCCTCTTACGGAAGTATGATATCTGCCAGAGTAACAGTTGATCTCAGTAAGCCTCTTTTTAGATGAGGATGGTGGAACACAAGAGTTGGAGGTGTCACTTGGGTTCGTTATCACTGGGAACGTCAACCTCATAATCTCTATCCTAAGTGTTTGACTACAGATCATAATAATGACGAATGTGCTAATACAGAACACGATCTAAAAATAAGGAGGTACACGAATGAACAGTACATCAACTACTGTCATGAATTGGCCACAGCTTATGAAGTGGAAATATGTGACGATATTGATCTACTGATTCAAAGAATCTGTGAAGCTAGTAAAAAGCAGTTGGCAGAACAAGAGGAAGAACAAGGAGACTCTAGAAGGGCCAAGAGATCAAGAAGTTACGATGAAGAAGAAAGTGCCAATAATGATATTTAAGACCAAAATGAACATAATACTGGTAGGAATCCACCTCTTATTGAGTATGAGGGTATGGATCATGATATGATTGATGAAGGAACGGGAAATCCTAAGGAGTACTCCCATAACATGGATGAGGCTGCTGCCGTCACAACTCTGGTAATTTCTAAACATTTTTATTTATATTGTTCATTTCTCTTGCATTTTTCCTTCTTCTGTCCAATTAATTTTTCTCATTGTCATATTGCTTCTCCAATTAAGATGAGAGTTTTAAGCAGGAACTGCCAAGGTTTCCTTGGCAAAGATATTAAAGACCATTTGCATCTTCTAAACCATTTTCATTCACCTGATATCATTTTATCTGTGAAACAAAAATAAATGATGATAGAATCCTTCGGTTAACTAATTTTCTAAATATGCCAAATAAACTTTTTGTTCCCTCAGTAGGTGTGGCTGGTGGCATCATTCTTCTTTGGAAATATGGTTTCCAATTATACATTACTTCTCAGTCTGACAAAATGATCCATGCCAAAGTTATCAATGATCCAAGTAAAGGAGAATGGTTTTTGTCTTGCGTCTATGGAACTCCGTATGTCCATGAAAAAGTTGAACAACGGTCCTCCATAAATGATCTTAGTAAAACTATAGTTACTCCCTGGGTTCTTATTGGGGATTTAAATATCACCCTTTCTCCAAGGGATAGGAACTCCCACAATTCTCAGGTTACCTCTAGTGAAGTTCTAGATCTTATCAAAGATGCCGATCTCTCTGACCTTGGGTTTTGCGGCAACCCATTCACCTGGACCAGTAATAAACATGGCACTGGTCATGTTAAATCTAGGTTAGATAGAGCTTTAGTCAATAGCTCTTGGTTCATATCTTATCCAGATTCTGTCCTTACTCATTTGGCTCAAAATTAATGGTTCTGACCACTTGCCTATCTTGTTAGATCTTTCTAAGATGAATAGGGTAACTGGCCAAAACTGGAAGTTTTTCGAGCATTGGTTAATGCAAAGTAGTTGTTCTGATAAGATTAAAGCTTCTTGGTCTTCTAGTTTTTCAAGCTCTAATGCTTTTGTTTTATCTCACAAAATCTCTAACACTAGGCGCATTTTGTCCCAATGGAGTAAAAGTTTGTTTGGTAATATCACTACTTCTATAATACAGTTGCAAGCAGATATCTCTAATTTGCAGGCTACAGATGTCAACGACTCAAATACTGAGGTTGTTGTCAAATTTGAACAGGAAGTTAGAAAATTAAATGATATTCAAGCAAGCTCAAATAGGGAAAAAGCAAGAGACCACTTTTACAATGATATGGATTTAAATTCCAAATATTTCCATATAAGAATGAATCGGAGGAAATCTCGTAATTGAATTGATGCTTTGTTAGCTCAGAATGGTACCTGGTGTAATGATAGAGAGTCTCTCTCTTATCTCCTCAAAAATCATTTCCAAAACATTATGACCACCTCCTCTCCGTCTGACAGCAGCCATTTCCTACAATATATCCCTCAGTGCATTACAGAAGATGACAACCAAGAGTTGGAAGCCATACCCAATAAAGAAGAAATCTATGAAGCACTGATGACTCATCTCCAAAATCATCTCTTCGATGCAGTCTGCTAATGTTCCAGGGAGACTAATTTCAGAAAACATCTGCCTAGTGCAAGCAATGAAAAGAAAAGAAGGTAAAACTGGTCATCTCGCTCTCAAAATGGTCATGTCCAAGGCTTTCGATCGACTAGAATGGAGTTTCTTAGATATTCTCAAGCAGTTTGGCTTCTCTGAAAAATTCAGACAATTAATTTCTCAATGTGTCTCTACTACTCACATTGAAATAATGCTCAATGGCTCCCCTACTCCTTCCTTTAAATCAACTCGTGGAATCCGCCAAGGTGACCCTTTATCACCATATTTATTCATATTGGCAACGGAATCTTTTTCAAGATATCTAGCTTTCTGTGAACAAACTGGAAGATTGATAGGCATTAAGATATCTCGTTCAGCACCAAAAATGAACCATCTTCTCTTCGCGGATGATTGTTTACTTTTCTGCAAGGCCAATGATGCTCAAGTTCATAAACTCCTCCAAGTTATCGATGAATTCTCCTTGTGCTCTGGTCAGTTGATTAATTTTAACAAGTCAGCAGTTTATTTCAGCTCAAATACAGAACCGGAACTCCAACAGCATATTAGTGGAACTTTACAGGTTAGACAACTAAATATCTCTGATGAGAAATATTTAGGGTTATTATTTTTTGTTGGGAGAAATAAAATGACACCTTTCTCAACTCTGTGTGACAAAATGGGTCATCGTTTTGCAAGCTGGAACGGAACTAATATTTCGGAGGTTGGTCGATCAGTAATGTAATGGTGAAAATGTTTCTAGTGCTAATCCTATACATCATATGACAAGTTTTAAGTTGCCTGATTCTGCTATTAACATGATGCAATCTTCATAGCAAATTTTTTGGAGAAATAAGAAATCTTGTAGAGGCAACCATGTCATATCCTGGAGAAAGACTCAAAAACCAAAGGAGGAAGGGGATTTGGGTTTTAGAGATCTTCATCTCTTCAATAGAGCTCTCCTAGCTAAATTAACTTGGAAACTTTGTTCAGATTCAGGGTCTATGATGACAAAATCTTTACAAGTTAAATAGTATCCTGACAGTGACTTATTCAACCTAAAAAAGAAGTCGAATATAACCTGATCTTGGAGGAGTATAAGCTCGGAATTAAGTTTTGTTTTTAAGAATAGCTGCTGGTGTCTGGGGAACGGGGAAAAAATTCTCTTGTGGAAGCATAGATGGATCAAAGAACTCTTTGGTCCTCCCTCTCCTAAACATGGCTGCACCAATCACCTCCAATATGAATACGTGCACCAACTATTCTCCATAACAACTATGTCTTGGGACTTGCACACTCTGCATGTTTTATTTGAAGATGAAGTAGTGAATTACATCTTGAAGATACCAATTCATGCTAACCAGGAAGACCGTTTTGTTTGGTTGCTTGAGAAAAATGGTTCGTTCTCTGTTAAGTCCTCCTATCGTAAACTTTATGAAGAAAAAAAAGGAACTGATTATGTTGGTACAAGAATGGTAAAAATCTATAAAACTCTATGGAAACTCCCTCTTCTACCAAGAATTAAGGCCGTTTCTGTGTTACTCCCACCAGAGACGTCCTGAGTAGGAAGATGCCAGGGATTGTTAATATTTGTCCCTATTGTGAAACTTCGCCTGAAACTCATGTGCATGTTTTGAGAGACTGCAATACCCCTAGAATGGTTTGGTTCGCTATGTTTGGTTGGTCTTCAAGCACTAACATCTCTTTCAACGACTGGATTGCCACTTGGTTTGATGATTTTCACGATAAGAAAATCTCAATGGAAGAATTGTGTAATAGAACGATCACAGCTTGGTGTTTATGGTTTGAAAGATGTGAGAAGGTGTTCAAAGATATAAATTCTCTCCCAGATAGGATTATCAAGAAGTGCAGAAGTTTCATTGAAGACCATTCTCATCAGCGAAGCTCTAAATCCAGTTCTTGTAATACAATCTGTCATAGAACAAGTCACTAGATCCCTCCTCCTTACAATATTGTTACTCTAAATTGTGATGGTTCCTATTTAAATAATTTAGGGGGTATAGGACTAATCATACGTGATTGTGCAGGTCAGCAGCAGTCAGCAAAATGCGTTCATCTGAAGGACGTTGTAAGCGCCGAGCATGCAGAGGCTATGGGACTGTGGGAAGCTGTCAACTGGGCACATACTTTACAGTTGAAGAAGGTTCATTTCGAGCTCGACGCAAAGACGGTGGTTGATGCAGTGGTCAAGAACTCTCTTATGGACTGGCGACTACTCAATTTGATCAAAGATATCTAATATTTCTTTAAAAGTAATAACTCTTGGAAATGCTACTACATTCCCAAAGAGAGAAATAAGGTAGCAGATATTCTCTCTAGATTAGCTAGAGTAGATAGTTTAAGTCATTCCTAGTCCAGTTCTCCCCCTCTAGAGATTAGATCTCAACTTGTTGAGGACAGAACTCATATTTGTAACTGATTCTCTTCAATACATTTCACTTTATCGTTTCAAAAAAAAAGCTAATAAGGCTTGTGGTGGTCCGCTAAGGCGTGACTGACATTTGCATCGCTGATAAGCCGTGACTTAGATTTCGGAAGCCATGACTTAAATTTGGGAAACCAAGTTTAGTTTTCCATGGATGCTAATGGGGTACCATTTTGCTTAGGGGTGTTCCAATCCCTTAACAAAATATGTTTTGTCTTATATATAATTTGTTACATCCCCAAGCAAAATGATACCCTCACTCGCAACATTGAAGTTTTCTCCTAATATTTTATGGACCTAGGTATCTCTTTCGAGATGACCTTATGGTTTACAAAAATGTTAATTGAACACTCGATTTTAAAGCACATTTCAGTTTGGGTATGGCTTTTAAATCTAAAATCTTTCACCATAAATCATAATGAAATACTTATTTGCTCAATTTTTTTATTTTTTATTTTTTTGAGAAAAATACACTTATATTGTGCCCATTTACGAAGCCATCGAGGCATCAAGTATGTAATTTATAGAAAGAAAAAGAAGAAAATGGGTAGAAGGCATACCGAAGTACAAGACACTTTCAGGTTCTGCGATTATACGTTATAAGGATTCTTGAGCCATCGATTGCATGCTCAATAACAAAGGTGTGTGCATCTTCATCTCCGAGTAGCTTACTAGGGGTACTCTCCAAGCGGGATCTGAAAAAAGATATTGACCCTAAAAAGATTGTTTATTCAGTAGCATAGATATGATTTGCAGAAAGTGGATACAATTCAGCTCCAATGGTTTTTTTATTAGTGTTAACAAAAATGGATTAAACATTAATATATTAAACATTAATATATTGGCAAAAAAAAAACAAAAAACAATTACAGATGAAAAGATGATATTTGACCATGATTCCTCGTACACCAAGCAGTATAGTTCCCCATGCTTAAGTTAAACAAAAAAACATTCACGGAAAGCCAAACAAGCAGTGAAAGATAAAAACCTCCCTAAAGCTCTCACAAATACCTGGCCCACTCCTTTCTTCCACGGGACCCACCAAAAAACTGTGAGACAAATATAGAACGCAATTTTGGTGCGGTTTGTGATAGCAGTCCGTGCAAAACCACTACATTTTGAGATGATACTTTTATAAATTTGTCGGACACAATTACATGTATCCTTCTTTTTGGTTCAATTTTGGCATGCACCAAAACCAAGGCACTAAACAAATGCTATAAACAAGATGCGAGATTAATGATCAACATGGCTCTATCACATTTTTTATTCGGTATTTATATAAAATAAATAATCCAACTTTCATGCATGATTTGGTACATTTTGCATTTTATGAATTTTGGGGTGAAGATGCATATTTTCAAGAGTTTGAGATGCTAGAGGAAATTGAGATGAATTATATTGAGTTTACTCAACCAGAACCAGGTAAAGAGTCTATATTAAGGAGTCTAAGGACATTGGTCAGTTGAATAAAAAAAAAAATTCAACGATAGTTGATTGGTTTTGATGAAAGAGTAAGTTTAGACTGGATTTTATAAAATTTCAGTGAGAGATAAGTTCATTGTATACGGCTAGTACGGGTATTAAAAGTTGGGAGCGATAAGAGTTCATCAAATGAGGTTTGAACAAAGTTTGGAAGATGTAAAAATGTCTTTAGGCAGAAACGTAGTCATATTAATTTGTGAAACTGAAGCTTTAATTCTTAAAACAAATGAATGTTCAGTTTGTCAAATCCTTTCGAGTTGAATCATTACTCTAATGTGATTTGGAAACCTTTTTCCTATTTTAATTGTGTGTACATGTTAGTTCAACGATCCAAGAAAATTAGTTTATTTCGATGCAAAAACTGCAAGCATTTGACATTACAACTTGGGACGCATACACCAAACAACCAACAAAAGTAATCAGCTAAGAGAATTGTTTGCACTACGGACGAACCCATTCCTTAAACTTCCATGTTATTGCCTTCGATGCTATTGTTATTGAATTCTTTCCCATCAAGATGCTCACAGCTCATACAACCACTAGATTGTGGAAATTCTTGCACCCATAATAAAATCAAAGATATTTATAGTATTATTTATAAATATGGGTTAGTTTAATATTTTTAATAGTCTATGATATAAGTTATCTCCTAGTCATTTTCTTTCCCATTAAGGGCTTGAGATGCAAATTCAAATTTTTTTTTTCTTGTTTTTTGATTAGTCATTGTATTCAAGTCATCTTTGTAAAAAAATTCTTTCCAATATATATATACAAAAAACAGGTAGCTAGCTCAGCCTCCGTTCCTCAAAGGTTTGATGCGTTCCAAAAAGTCCCAACTTCGAGTCCCCGATGACGCAATATTGCAGAATTTGACATGGAAGGTAGAGTTAGCTTTCCTCCTTGCGGAATAATCAACCCCCTATTCACTTCGGCTCTCTTGGATGGTTCCTCATGAGGCTCGCTGGTAGGCTAGCACGGAAACATACCAGTATGTTCAACTAATGTAGTAGTACGCTGGCGGAGCTCAGCTTGTTGAACTTCTAACTAGTTTCCTGTAATACTCTTTATCCAATAATAATTTAATTAATAATTATACAAAATAGGTAGTTCTCTTTTTCATAGATTAGGTCGTGCCATTAATAATTATTATTTTAATATTTAATTATAAAGCAAATCCATATGATTATCCTCATCTAATCCATCCATTTGATTCCATGCGCATACAAAATTGGATTGTATATGAATGAGGTGAAACCAGTCTATAGCGGCCCATACTTGCCCTATAGCGCAAGACAACATCTCAAAATCCTCAACTACTAGTATGATAAACCAACATGTCAAAGTTCGAACATGTCCTACTTCTCTCACCCCAAAGCCAAACCACGTTGTTAACCATTCTTGACTTGGTTGACTGATTATGACTTTGTCAAAGTCAAAAGATGGAAAATTAATGTAGGAAATACCTATTAGTCCTAGAAATAATATATTATGACGAGTCTAGTCCAATTGACCTAGTCAATTGTTTGTTTGGTCCATTTTGCAAATATAAATTATAGTTTGGTCCTGAAAATTATAGTTTGGTCCTAGGGTTTTGTCCACCCCACACGAAATATTCTTTTTCTGTTACTAAAACACCCCTGCACGTGCAAAATTTTATTGCTTGGTCCTAAATTTTGTTATTTGGTCCTTTTACCGACATTTATAAACAGAAAACAACAAGAATCAGTTTCAGATTCAGATTATTTTTCTCTCTCCTACTCTGATCTCTCTCTCTGGTTACGAAATTTACAGAAATTTTGCTGCAGAAATTTTTCGTCTAGGGTTAACGAAATCTTTCCTCGATTTCGTTATTGATACCAGGATTTACAACATATTAAGATTGATTTCAGGCTTTTTGAAGATTGATTTGATTACAGAGTTTGATTTGGAATTACAAATCTTTTGAAGATTGCAGGCTTTTTGAAGATTGATTTGAGGCTTTTTTGGAGATTTGATTCGAGTTTTTGAAGATTGATTCTAGGCTTTTTGAAGATTGATTCCGTTGAAGTTGATTTTTTGGAATTACAGATCCGGAGATCGGTGTTTTTTTAGAGATTTGATTTGAATTCTTCTTGATGATGGTGAGTTTTCACGCTAATCCTTTCCTTTAAAGATCAGCTAAGTTTTTCTTTGATTAGTTTCTTTTTTGATTTTTAAGATAAAGTCGTTCTGTTAAGGCTTCATTCCAAGAATGAACTCTTCTTTTGTCATGGAAGAAGTACTGTTGGTGCTTTGTTTATGATTTTTGTTAAAGGGAAAACCAAAAGTTTTAGGGGAAAGCAGACTTTTGGTCAAGTATCTTTGACCTTGACTCAATTAGGGTGTAAATATAAATTAGTACTAAAGATTATCCGTAGTGTTAATTCTTCAGCACTGCTAAGACAACAGTAGTGATGATGAAAGTAACAGTTGCGCTTTACCACTTAGATTTTTTTTGTTTATTGACCGTTTTTATAGATTCTTTTTCCATGTTTCCCGTGATTCATTTGAGAGAGATACTAAGGGTTTTCATCAATTCTTCATCATGACCAGCAGAATCCATAGGCATATGATCAATGAACAAACAACCTTATTTCGCAATCCTATGTGTTACTTTGTCGGAAACATATATTGGAATGAATTTAAGTTATGCATTATAGAGATATAAAATGCTATGCGCTATTTGGAATACAGCCAATTGGTCGAAACAAAGTGGTTTTATATATATCATGTAGTTGTGCACATGGATTAAGTTTATAATGATCACCTATGTCATCTGATATTCGCACTGTTGTTAATGGCAATGTGAACTAGTTTCTGTTTGGCATGCATTATCAAATGACATAGGTGATCAGATGATATGTCATCATCAAGGTTAATATTGATAAGATAATAATCATATACATGATGATAATAAGCACGTAGGAACAACCCATGTACTAATCCATGAAAATAAGATGAAAACTAGTGTTATATGTACAAATATTAGTCATTCCTTTTCATCATTTACAAATTACGATGCTTGTGTGTTTTTATAGAAACAACTGTTAATTAAGTCAAAAAATAAGTAAAACAGAAACAACTGTTAATCTTGATAGTGCACGAGTGGTGGTGCTTCCGATAAGAGTATCCCCCCATAGCTTGCAAGCTTTAATGTTTGGTACTAGACTACAAGCTACTTTACAAATAGCATGGGATCAATCAGGTTGAATTAATACTCAGTTGGAATGATTGATCAACATTTCGGTATTTTACAAGGAAGAAAAAAGTGATTCAAAAGCTCCCCTCTTACGACGGGACTAGTATATGCGAATAAGGGAATTCGCATGTGTTTGGGTATGCTTCTTTACATTGAAAATTTTCTAGCTATCTTGTTAGATCCATCTCTACTGATGACTTGTGATGGCAGCGGTAAATGACTAAAGAGAAAGAGTTTTGTAGTAATTTATATTTGCACCCAAATTGAGTCATGGTCAAATATAATTGACCGAAAGTCAGCTTTTCCCCCAATATTTTGGCTTTCCCTTTAACAAAAATCTTGTTTATCTGTTTATAATGTTAATGGATGAAGTCATTCTGTTTTTAAGTCTTCATTCCGAGAATGTTGTTGTTGAATGAAGCTATTTTGTTAAGGAAGAAGCTATTAGTGCAATTCTGTTACGGCTTCATTCTGAGAATGAACTTCATTCTGTTTTTAAGGCTTCATCCATGGAATGAACTCTTTATTTATATGTTAGAATGTTGTTGAATAAAGCTATTTTGTTAAGGAAGAAGCTATTAGTGCTATTTTGTTACGGCTTCATTCCGAGAATGAACTTATCCCTTTGAATAAGTATTGTTGCTGCTTTTGTTTATCTGTTTAGGATGTTAATGAATGAAGTCATTTTGTTTTAAAGGCTTCATTCTTGGAATGAACTCTTTATTTTGGTAAGGAAGAAGTAGTGTTGGTGCTTTGTTTATATGTAAGAATGTTATTAAATGAAGCTATTTTGTTTCAGCTTCATTTTAATGATGAACTATTTTGTGTGTGTGTGTTCATTTTTCACGTTCAGTATGGTCCTTTATAAGTGTTATGCAATTGTGTATTGCAAATGGGATGGTATTCCATTGGAAGTTTCTTTAGAAATTATGATGCGTGACCTCAAAATGTATGTTTGTGACTATTGGAGAAACTTGACTCCTCGGAGCATAATATTTAGGCATGGCCAAGGGTCTAATATAGTTGTCATCAACTGTGATTATTCTCTTCATGGTCTAATTATTGTTACTTGTTCAAAGGAATTGCCAAGTTTTGATTTGTTCGTTGAGGAGGTTTCTAATGGTGGTGCTTCTAGCTAAATCTTCATCTGGTATTTCCTAGCAGACCCTCAATGACAATGAATCATGTAGTGGGTTCACAGAGACTTCAAAGATTAAATACCTGACAGAAAGTCATGAGCAATTAAAACCTCTTTTTTCTGACGGTTGGGAGGATATTTTTAAAGGTGTTGGTCAAGTTTTTCATGGTGGTGTTGATGAGGTTCGCTTAGATGTCACCAAATGTTGCAGCAAGTCTGGTTATTCCGTTGCAAAGATTAAGAATGACAAACTTAGGTTCACAGGAAAGTGTGGTAGGGATGCAAAATGTCCTTGGTATCTGCACTATATTCCAATTGATAGCGCTAAAAGTGTCTTTGCTATCAAGGAATTCAATGGGGACCACAAATAATCTTAAGGACCCCCTTGTGAAGAAGAAATTGTTAAAACATCTGCTCAAGGATCAAATACAGTCAAATCCGTCGATAAAGCCTAATGATATGGTTGCTCAGGTGGAGAGTTGTTACGGAATTAACATCAAATACCATCATGCTTATAAAGGTAAGGAAGCATCTATGGAAGAGATATATGGAGATGATGTGAAAAGTTATACAGATCTTGTTTGGTATGTTGAAGCAATAAAGGCTGCTAATCCTGGCAGCTATATTAAGTTTGAATATGATAAAGAGACTAAACGGTTTCAGAAGCTTTTCATATGTTTTGCTGCCTATATGGAAGGATACTGGTTCATTCGCCCTATGCTTTACTGTGATGCAAAATTTATCACTGGGAGATTCAAGAGAATATTGATGGCTGCCACTGGTGTGAATGGAAACCAAGGTAAATTTACTTTCTTTTATGTATAATTCATATTAGTTTGTTGTTTGATTTTTAAGAGAAATGTGAATGAATGAAGTTAGGCTTTCATTTTTTAGGATGAACTCCTTTTATGTTAAAGAAAAAGTATTTCCTAACAGTTTCTGGAATGAAGTCTAGAAAAATTTATGATTATACAGTCCATGCTATAGAATGGACTTCATTCTTGGAATGAAGTCTTGAAAAAATCTACAGTCCATGCCATAGAATAAACTTCATTCCTGGAATGAAGTCTGTAAAAACTTCTACAGTCCATGCCATATAATGGACTTCATTCCTGGAATGAAGTCTTGAAAAAATTCTAAAGTCCATGCCATAATTTGAAGAATTTTTCATATTAATATTCGGTGAACTCTTGATGCTTTGTTTCATATTAGGATGAACTCCTGTTGTTTTTTTTTATCTTTTACTTTTGTTAAGGTCTTCATTTTTAAAAAGTATTGATGCTGCTTGTTTATGTGTTACTTTGTTATCTTGTCAAGAAAAGCATTGATTTCTTAACGAACTGACACTTTCAGTTCTTTCTGTGTTCTTTTCATTCTGCAGGTTTCTTTCCTTTTACGTTTGCTTTAGTTCCATCCGAATACATTGAAGGTTGGGAGTGGTCCATGGAAAACTTGAAGCATTGTGTCGACTCTCTTCCTATCACCTTTATCACTGATCTTCATGAAGGGTTGAATAAAAGTATTCCCAAGTATTTTCTCAACTCTTTTCATAGTTACTGTTTTTTATCATTTGAAGAATAACCTTCCTATCAATAAAGGACATGAGAAGTATAAACAAGTTCAGGATTTGTTCCATAAAGCTGCATACTGCTACAGTGTTTCCAAATATGAGTATACATATTAAATGAGATGTGCATCATAGGATGTGATTGGGTTTCCAAGTACATCAGAAATATCGACCCAAGCACTGGGAAAGTGATTTCTTCTTAGGATGTAGGTATGGGACGCACTCATCAAGTATTTCAGAGTCTTTTAATAACTGGATTCAACATGAAAGTGATCTTCCTTCAGCTGCTCTTGTTGATGAGCTTAGGATAAAGATTATGAGGATGAGTGCTGAAAGGCGTGAGCTCGGTAGAAATTATAGTGATAGTTTGACTCTGATCTATAAAGATTTACTCAAGTCACATGTCGATATAAGGCTTCCATGGAATGTTACGGAGTTAGGTAATGGTATATATGAGGTTCACTCTCCTAGCTCTCACGCTGTTGATCTGATGCAGATGAAATGCACTTGCAAGATATGGAAAGTGTTTGGGTTCCCCTGTTCTCACGCATGTGCTGCTATTACTATGAGTGGTATTGAGATGTTGAGGTTTATCCAGCCTTACTTTGGTTCAAACCACTTTCGCTACTCTTATGCTCATGCAATTAGACCCATTCCCAACTACGACATGCCAGAAGCGTATGAACCTGAAGAGAGAGTCCTTCCTGGCATTCCAAGGCCACCTCCAGGGAGACCACCAAAGATGCGCATTCGCGGAATTTATGAGAAGGAGAGAATGCCTATGAAGTGCTCTAATTATAAGAAGATTGGGAACCACAACAAAGCTACCTGTTGTGTTTGAATGCTAGAGTAGTATGTTTGAACTCTTTTTTTAGTTTTTCTGGTGTTAGTTTTTCATATGAATTGGTGTTTTTTAGTTTTGTTCAGTTCTGAGATATGCACTTATTTTGTTAACTTCATTTTCTAGAATGAACTCCTTTTTTTTTCTTCTGTAGAATTGCTATTTTTGAAATGTTATTTTCCTTTTTTTTTTTTATATATGTCTTTCATTGTTCAGACACATTCCATTCTATGGCATGAACTGTATATTTTTTTCTAGATTTCATTCCAGAAATGAAGTCCATTCTATGGCATGGACTGTAGAATTTTTAACAAACTTCATTCCTGGAATGAAGTCCATTCTATGGCATGGACTGTATAAGTTTTTACAGACTTCATTCCAGAAATGAAGTCCATTCAATGGGATGATCTTAAAAAAAAATCTCGACTTCATTCAAGGAATGAAGTCCATTCTATGGCATGGACTGTAGAAGTTTTTACAGACTTCATTCCAGGAATGAAGTCCAGCAAAACATCAAAGAAAAACATCAAAGAAGGAACATTCATGCTACAAAATTCATAAGAAAATAAGACAGTAAGACAAAAGATAATACAGATCATTGATACTAGATTATCAATTACATTAGAATCTAATGTAACTTTCCAAAAGACAAAGTTTTCTGCTGCACTAAGAAGTAATCTACTGTCTAAAATACTATAGTTAAAAGAGTAAACAGATCAGATTATATATGACATTAGAGAAGCTAAGGTTTAATCATTTCAGTTTTTAGAACCTTCTTTAATCAGTTCATTGTTAAGATATTCTTCATTAGTTGTTTCAGTCCATCTTAATCTATCTTTCTCATCACTTGGAAGCTTGCACACCATTCTGTATCTCCACTGCTGCATCATTTTTATCATTTCATCTCTTGGAATCAGATGCTGAGATTTCAAAGGACCAAGAGGCTTGAAACTTCGATTTATCCAATAATATGTATAGAGAAGGCAATCTGGATGTGCTCCTTGATCAGGCATCTTCATTTGCTCAATATTTAACTGAGTGCCTCTCGGTAGATCATGTTCTATCAGCCATTTATCAATGTGTGGTTTACAGTAGGTGGCCATTTTTATTGCATTCGCTGAACATCTTTCTCCTATTTCTCCTTCTTTGAGTGAGTTGTAATGCTCCCACTGATAGTTTCTGATTTCGTAAACAAGCAGGTGCCAGTGTAAACCCATAGGCCCTTCTGATTTTCTTTCAGCAGGCAGGTTCATTGGAATGATTATCTTCTGAGTCTTGGTATGCATATCTGCTATGAAGTCATCAATCTCAACTGTCATATATATCATCGACTTTCTTCTAACAGAAATATGTCTATAAAGATATATATAAGGTTTCAAATTCACAATACCATCAAGAATGCAGTTTTATCATAAAATGAACCGCTGAATAATAATATGGAATGATAGTATTTGTCAGACTAGTTTCATATTGTGTAATGAACTGACATGTTAAAATCTTTGCTAAATGAATAAACTGTTTTCTTTAGATCACTATGTATCATCAATAGGTATAATGAAGAGTTTCCACTAAATTTCTAGAAGTAAGGACTTACAAATGCAGTAGGTGTCATCATCTCAAAGTGGATGTATTTCGATGGATTCTGGCTGTCTTCGCTATCCATTTTTGCGCTCTCCCTTTGTGCTCCATCTTTCCCTTGTAGAAGTAGTAGAAAAGAATTAGGACATCAAGATCTTTATTGAACATTAGATTATTAATGTGTTATCCTTGGATACCGAACTGAGCCTTGTTAGTTGCATCATCTATTTTCCAAGTTGATGTTCATTTATAATAGTAATACCAACATATATACAAAAAACTCAGCATAAATTAATAGAAGTTCATTTTTAGACTTCATTCAGCTAACAATTCCTATTTTCCATGGACTGTAGAATATTTCCTATACTTCATTCCTGTAATGAAGTCCATTCTATGGTATGAATTGTAAAAATTTTACAAACTTTTTCTATGGTATGAAATGTAGAATTTTTCTAGACTTTTCTAGACTTCATTCCATAAATGAATAAGAATATCAACATATAAACAAAAACCTCAAGTTCATTTTTCTGTGTTTTCTTACCTTAGCATAACGTGTTTGTAGAAGGTACCCATCAGTGTCTTTTGATGTCTGTCCAATTTGGAGTAGTATGGAGACTTTTTCAGGTCCCCTATATTTGGAATGATGGGCATGTACACTCTCAGATTCTTTTGTGGTTCATTTCCTCTTATCTTCTTGCTTGCTGCATCTTTTTGATTTTCTTTCTCGATATCAGCAGGTACATTCTTTCTCTTCTTCTGCTCATCATTCTTCTCCCGGTCAGCAGGTTTAGGAGGAGTCTTTGAAGTAACTTTCTTACCTTCTTGATTCTTCACCTGTGGTTTATTCTGCTCCACATTTAGTTGTTCTTTCCTTTGCAGTTTCAATTTGAACTTCAATTTTGATTCACTGTAATCCGATCCAATGATGTACTCTTTTCCAAGCACATTCGCTGGTTTATTGCTCCTTGTAGTAATCTTATGTTTTTCAACAACTTTAATTGCAGTTTTAATAGTGGAAGAAGAACCAAGACCATGTTTATTCAAATCTGCAACTATCTGTGACATTATCTCAATGTTGTTTGCTGGCTCAACAACTTCTTCATCAATGCTGTTTTATGTCTCAAAAACTATCTGTGTCATCCCAATAGACACTACACCATTTTAAGGATATAGCAACCCAGAGTAGCAACATCACTAGTGCCGTTGCTAAATTTCTGTTGCTATTTTCCGTTGCTATATTTTAGAAACAACGTATTTATGTTTCTAATTTAGCAACAATAATTTGTAGGTTGCGAATAGCAACGGTAAGTTTTTCATGCATGCAAAACACGCGTGTGGTCGGAAACACTTTGACATTTGTTTCCACCCAAAGTCAAAGATTGGTCACTCCTATTCTTTATTTTTCCACCCTTTCAACCTTATCTACTACAGTACTACCCCCTCTTCTTTATTCCTTAGAATTTTTTTAGCCATTTCATTTTCATCTCCTCGCTCTTTATCTTCTCCAGCAGAAATTTTCTTCCCTTGATATCAACTGAAGATTCAATTCATATCTCGATCTAAAATCGATCTTCAGTTGCAGCCTTGTATTCGATCTGGTAAGTATTAGTTTTTCGATTCCAGTTAATAAATTCTAGGGTTTCACGATTTTGATTTATGTTAATATATTCTAGGGATTTTGATTTCAGTTTCAAGCAGCTTGAGTTAATAGATTCTAGGGTTTCACGATTTTGTTTCAGTTAATAAATTCTAGGGATTTTGATTTCAGTTTCAAGCATCTAGTAGAGTAAATACATGGACTTGGGATTTGTGAGTATGATGTCTCCAGTTTCAGTTTTTCGATTTCTTCTTTGTCTTTCGATTTAAAGGTTTCATATGTCGATCTAACACGAATTTATTTTTTCCATTTTAGGGTTTGTCAAGGTTGAAGAGGTGAAATACTTTGAAGAAAGAAATCTGAAGAACTGAAGAACATAGGTATAAGTTTAAATTATTGTTTCATGTTAAGCTATTTTAGGGGTTTTCATATAATTTCAGTTTAGGGTTTAATTTCTGTTATATGGTTTGTTGTAGCTACATTTACTATTTCTATGAACTGGTAGTGAAGTTGTTTTGATTGTACTTCAATGTTTTTTTTGTGTGAAGTTGTTTTGATTTTGGATGGCAATAGCATTCTGAGATTTGGGTGTTTGTTGAACATGATAATAGAGCATGATAAATAGTCCTAGTGGTGATTCTGAAAATCTACTTGTAGCTCATTCTCTCTTCGTTGAGTGGATGTTTCTGTCGTTAACCTTAGGGATTCGGCAACCCTACCACTAGGACTAATTTGTTTAAATTATGAACTCAGGAACTTTGTAATTTTGTACAATGAACTGAACTTAGGAAGTTTTTTAAGTATTTCGTATAATCTTGTTTTGATTGTACTTCAATATTATTTTTGTGAAGTTGTTTTGATTTTGGATGATAATAAGCATTCTGAGATTTGGTTGTTTCTTTGAACATGATGACAGAACATGATAAATAGTCCTAGTGGTGATTCTAAAAAGCTACTTGTAGCTCATTCTCTCTTCATTGAGTGGATGTTTCTGTCGTTAACCTAAGGGCTTCGCAACCCCCGCCATTAGGACTAATTTGTTTAAATTATGAACTTAGGAACTTTGTAATTTTGTACAATGAACTGAACTTAGGAAGTTTTTAAGTATTTCGTATGATCTTGTTTTGATTGTACTTCAATATTATTTTTGTGAAGTTGTTTTGATTTTGGATGATAATGGCATTCTGAGATTTGGTTGTTTGCTGAACATGATGACAGAACATGATAAATAGTCCTAGTGGTGATTCTAAAAAGCTACTTGTAGCTCATTCTCTCTTCATTGAGTGGATGTTTCTGTCGTTAACCTAAGGGCTTCGGCAACCATGCCACTAGGACTAGTTTGTTTAAATTATGAACTTAGGGACTTTTGTAAGTTTGTATGAACTGAACTTAGGAAGTACTTTAAGTCAAATGTATGATCTTGTGTAGTACTGTGTTTGATCTAGTGAAGTTTATTTTGAAGAGTAATATATCATATGATGAGAATATATAAGCAATGGATGAAGCGGATATGTCCTAGTGGTGATTCTAAAAAGCTACTTGTAGCTCATTCTCTCTTCGTTGAGTGGATGTTTCTGTTGTTAACCTTAGGGCTTCGGCAACCCTACCACTAGGACTAATTTGTTTAAATTATGAACTTAGGAACTTTGTAATTTTGTACAATGAACTGAACTTAGGAAGTTTTTTAAGTATTTCGTATGATCTTGTTTTGATTGTACTTCAATATTATTTTTGTGAAGTTGTTTTGATTTTGGATGATAATAGCATTCTGAGATTTGGTTGTTTGCTGAACATGATGACAGAACATGATAAATAGTCCTAGTGGTGATTCTAAAAAGCTACTTGTTGCTCATTCTCTCTTCATTGAGTGGATGTTTCTGTCGTTAACCTAAGGGCTTCGGCAACCCTGCCACTAGGACTAATTTGTTTAAATTATGAACTTAGGAACTTTGTAATTTTGTACAATGAACTGAACTTAGGAAGTTTTTTAAGTATTTCGTATGATCTTGTTTTGATTGTACTTCAATATTATTTTTGTGAAGTTGTTTTGATTTTGGATGATAATGGCATTCTGAGATTTGGTTGTTTGCTGAACATGATGACAGAACATGATAAATAGTCCTAGTGGTGATTCTAAAAAGCTACTTGTAGCTCATTCTCTCTTCATTGAGTGGATGTTTCTGTCGTTAACCTTAGGGCTTCGGCAACCCTGCCACTATGACTATTGTTTGGTTTTATTCATTTCATTGATCGAAGATATTGTTGGTTGTTGAGTACATATATGGTCTGAATTTTTATTTAACATACTTACTGTCATACTGTCAATCTTTAGGATATGTCATCTATGGTTGATAAGGTCTGGATGAAATGTCCCCGTAAATCTGCTCAGTACATAGAAGGTGTTAGGTCCTTTATAGAATTTGTTAATAAAAATGGTGGTGGAAATAACTTATACTCATGCCCTTGTGTTAGATGTAAGAATGGTAAAGGATTGGAGCCACTTAGTAATATTTCATTGCATTTGCTAAAGTATGGTGTTCAATCTACGTATACGCTATGGTGTTTTCATGGGGAAAAGTTAGAGGTAGAATCACGGTCACCTGAGGATAATGCTAGTAATGGTAATTTAGCTGAAAATGTAGATGTCGATCATGTTATAGGCGTGGGTGATAATTTAGGAGATGTTGCTGAGGATGTTGGTGCTGCTATAGGGGTAGATGATAATATTGGAATAGATAGTGAGATTCATAATGATGCTGGAACCAGGAATAGGAAGAAAAGGAAATCTGTCTATGACCGTGCAAAAGAACCATTATATCCTTCATGTCCTAAAGGAATGACAGCATTGTATGCTTCTATCAAATTGAATCACATCAAGACACAGTATGGGTTTTATGATAATGGTATGACTGCACTCTTAGAGTTGATGAAGGAGTTGCTTCCTGAAGAAAACACGTTGCCATCTAAGTACCCAGAAGTGAAAAAGATGATCCGAGAACTAGGAATGGATTATATAACATATGATTCCTGCGTAAATGATTGTGTTTTGTACTGGAAGGATCGTGCATCGTTGGTGAAGTGTCCTGTTTGTCAAGAATCTAGGTATAAGAAGGTTTTTAATGATGAGAGGAAGCTTACTACTATTGCCCGTAAGACGGTAAGACATTTTTCGTTGGTTACAAGGCTGAAGCGATTTTATAGTGAACCATGGATCGCGGAGGCAATGACTTGGCATTCTAGAGCAAAGTCGATATAAACGTCATGCGTCATCCCGTAGATTCTTGACTTGGCGATGTGCAGATAGTTTTTCTCTGAGTTTGCCAAGGAGCCAAGGAATGTTACACTGGGGATATCAACTGATGGTTTCAATCCGAATGGGTGTTTCGGTCTTGCACACAGCTGTTGGCCAGTGATTATATGTATTTATAATTTAGCTCCTTCGTTGTGTATGAAGCGGGAATTCTCCTTGTTGACATTGCTGATATCAGGCCCTAAAGCTCCCGGAAAAAACTTTGATGTTTATTTAGAAATATTGGTGGATGAGTTGAAGGAGTTATGGGATGGTGTTATAGCATTTGACGCCTTCAGAAATAGTGAATTCTTGATGAGAGCGCGGTTGTTGTGGGAAATTCACAATTTTCCGGCGTTAGGTACTTTATCTGGCTGTGTAACACATGGATATTTTTCCTGTCCTACTTGTGGTGAAGGCACTGTTGCTGATTATCTTCCATTTACTAAGAAGATATGCTATAGGGGACACCGAAGATGGCTACCAGTGAAACATAAGTATCGTGATGACAGGAAAATTTTGACGGAAGGGTAGAGCACGGTACAGCTCCATGGCCACTAACATGGCAGCAGATACAAGAGCTTGTAGGTAAAATCGGTTCCACGAAGGGCAAGAGAAAACAACCATCACAAGCAAGTTTGCTGAAACTCAAAAGGAAAGCTGATACCATCAAGGTTAGTCCTCTAAGCTGTATTACATTTGGTTGTCTTCATTAGTTTTTGTGTTTTGGTTTTATTCATTAGTTTAATTACTCTACCTCCAAACATAAACCCACTTTCCCATGTTTCTTCTCAATGTCATTGGTGTGGTTTTGGTTCCAATAACTTGAACTTTTTCTTATGTTATCTATTTTCAGGAACTTGAAGATGACGTCAATATTGAAGATGAGGTTAATGACCATTCATTGTTCACTCGAAGATCTATTCTCTATGATTTGCCCAATTGGGGTTCAAATGCGATTCGCCATATTACAGATGTCATGCACACGGAGAAGAATATAACGGAGCATCTTCTGAATACTATGATGGGAAATATCAAGTCAAAGGATAGTCCCGCTGCACGTCAAGACATGGAAGATATGGGGATAAGAAAAAAGATGCGGTTGAAAGAGGAGGCTGAGACTGGTAAAACAACAATGGAAAGGGGATCATTTGAGATGACGAAGAAGGAGAAAGTTGACTTTTGTACAGTTTTGAAGAATCTAAAGGTGCCGTCGGGTTTCTCTTCTAATCTTCGCAACTGTATCAATGTTAATCCTCCGGAGCTAAGGAACTTCAAGTCTCATGATTACCATGTCGTAATGCAGCATCTCCTTCCGCTGCTGGTTCATATAGCAACATCATTGCCTAAAGAGCTACGAGTATCTCTTCTTAGGATCAGCATCTTTTTTAATATTGTGTGCGCGAAGGTTATCAATCGGGAACATTTGTTAAAAGCAAAAGCCAGCCTTGTAGAAGCAATGTGTGTTCTGGAGAAACATTTTCCCCCGTCTTTCTTTGTTATCAGTATTCACCTGATGATACATCTTGCAGATGAAGCTTTAATCTCCGGTCCGGTGAGATTCAGGTGGATGTATCCCTTTGAGAGGTAATCACCACAACTGACTTTATTGTTTAATATTGTTTATAACTTGAGTGATGTCCAACTGACTTTTTGTCCTTTAATGCCTAAAAATTTAGTGTTGTCATATGTAACTGACTTTGTTGTTTAATGTCTATAACTTTGTAGGTTAATGAAAGGTTTCAAAGGGTTGGTGCGCAAAAAAAGGTACATTGATGGGTGCATTGCAAGAGGGTATACGCTGCGAGAAGCCAGCTTATATGGTATGGAGGGTCTGTCAAAGGATGGTGAGGGTACTCATAAGAATACTCGAATGGCATTTTTTGATGATGACGATGAGTTTGCTGATGAGATGCCTTTAAGTAAATCTAGGGATATCACTCTAACTCAAATGCAATTTGAACAAGCTCGCAAATGGCTTCTCTCTAAGTACGATGGGTTAGATGAGTGGCAAAGGTACAAATTTTTAGTTTTACACCTTTGAGATGTTATTATGTATGTCTATATAATTTTTTAAAGTTATTGTTTGATTGTAGGAAGTATGATTCGTATGTTAACTGTGCGAGATCTAATGGTCAGACCAACTGTTCGTCCAAGAATACCTCAAATTTTCTTTTGTGGTTACGAGAAGAGGTAACACACTAGCTTCAATTTTTTACATACCTTAGTTGTGTAATGGTCTGGCTGTGTGCCTAGTATATATGTAAGTTTAATGCTTAGTAATGCTTCCAAGAATAATCATTGCACAGCAGTAAGAACCTCATTTTCTTGAAATGTCAGTATTCATGTATGCAGATTTAGATAAACATTAAACAATGTCAGTATTTTCTTGAATTTCAACTATATATCGATGGTACACATAACACACATGTTCATTCCCTTGCAGTTGTTAGAAGATAATGAAGAGAACTCAACCCTTTGGCGACTAGTGCATGGACCTCTCTTCAAGGCACAGTCGTATAAAAAATACCAAGTCAATGGATTTACTTTCTGTGCACAAGATTACGAGGGTGGGGTTTTATCGCAAAATAGTGGTGTGTCATTGAGAGCTATTACAAGTTATATAGAGAAGTCCACAGACACAGATTACCAGGAAAAAGAAATGATCTATTATGGAGTCATTAGGCAGATTATCAAGTTGAATTATATGGAATTTGAAGAAACAGTTTTTTATTGTGATTGGGTGAAGGTTGAAGACAAGACTAATGGGTGCAAGGTTGATCCAAATTCAAGGTTGATAAAGGTTAACTTGTCTAAGATGAAAAGCATTGACGGAGCTCTGGATGAGCCATTTATTCTTGCATCTAAAGCGAAGCAAGTGTTCTACTCACATGATATTTATGAAAAAGGGTGGTCTGTGGTGTTGCATTCATCTCAAGGACTAACTTCCTCCATAGATAGTATTGAAATTCCTACTATTTATCAGTCAGTTCTTACTGACAATGAGAGTTTAGAGAAGCTTATATGTGTCGATTCTGTGGTTTAAAGCTTTGTGTGGATTAAGTGATCTTTTTCTGATATGTGACAATGATAGTTTAAAGTTTTTGCTTATTTAGGTTCTTTTTTCTGATAAGTTTTATTTTATCACTTGGGCAATCTTGATAGGTTCTGTCTGTGCTATTTTTTACCTGTGTTCTGTTTCATGTGTTTATGTGGATATATAGTGACAAATGTTGTTATATGTTTAACTACTTTCTCTGATAGATGTTGGTTGTTATTTTGCAGGTTATTATGGCAGAAGTGGAGGTTGATGAGAATGGTCTTCCCATTTCCCCCAATGCAACATCATACGGTCACCTAAAAGGCTCCTTGGTTCGTACTCTTGTCCCTATCTCTTACAAAACATGGAAGCATGTGCCCGATAAGTACAAAAATGATATTTGGAATGAACTACAGGTACAAATCTCATCTTACTGCGGTTTACACTTTTTATAACTTTAATTAAGAATGATACAATGATTCTGTTATACATTGGTGGACCTGATCGAGCTGATCAAAATGCTAAACTTGTTAGAGTCAACAAAATAGGTTCAAGTAAAAGCTTTAGGTTTTAATTAACAGGGATTCAGAACCTCAACTATATGGGTAGGTTGTTTGTACAACTGTTTACATACTATCTTTGCATCTGAATTAATATTCAATGATAACACTGTTTTTCAGAAATCATTTCATTTACCTGAGACTTTTAAGATAACCATGGTTAAGGAGATGTCTGGTCCATGGAGGAGACGAAAATGGGAGTTACGAAGAGAGTATATTGATCCTTATGATACTTATGAAGAAAGGATTCTACATATTCCTCCAAATGTAAAAGAAGAGGAGTGGATAGAATTCTGTAAGAATGAAAGCACTCAAAAAGCACAGGAAAGCAGAGCTGAGCACAAAAGGAAAAGAGCACTATACGATCACTCTCACACCACCGGTCGTAAATCTCATTCTTTCGTGAAAGCTGAACTGGTATGTATATAGATTTAAAAATCTCAATGTATGGACATTATGATTAGTCTCATCCTTCACTAGATTGATTAATACAAATTAACTCGTTGAATTTAGGAGCGCGAGAATCCTGATGTGGAAATCAGCACCTCTGATGTTTGGATTAAAGCTCATACTCAAGTGGGTGGGGAAATTCTGCCTAGTGCGCAAAAATACTTTGTGAGTCGGCACACTCCTTCATCTGTACTCATATACGTACTATTTATATATTTTACTTTCTGCAATATTCGAGCTAACACATCAGCAGGATGATTACATGTTCTATTTATATATTTTACAGTACAACATTCAAACCAAGAAAGCTTATCTCTAATATACTTGATCAGTGAAGGTCTTCTCTTTTGCAGCACAATTCAGTCCTCAAAATAGCGTTTGCCACTTCTTTATTATCTCTATGTATTATATATATATATATCTGACAATGTTATGCTTGACATGTCAGGATGAGCTTAAGAAGGCCCAGGAAGATATCAAGGAGAAAAAAGCTGCGGGTGTTCCTGTATCAGATTTAGATGTAATGTCTCAAGTTTTTCAGAAGGAATGTAGAGGACGGGTTCGTGCTGTTGGTCCTGTTACTCGTACTCAATACGATTATTCTGCTCCTGCGCGTGCCAAAGTACAAGAGTTGAAATCTAAGGATGGAGCTGTTAAGCATCAGTTGGATGACCTAGGTATCAAGGTGGGGATATTGATCGAAGGCTTGGGATCACTATGTCACACTGTGAAGGATATCCAGTATGCAATGCCGGGGTCAGTTGTGACATCAAACAACAGCGGTTGTTTACAAGGTCATGCAGCTTCACCTGTTCATAAAAATTATGTTACTCATGCACATTCACCTGCTAAAACACCTACACCTGCTCAAACACCTTCACCTGGGAAAACCATATCACCAGCTCGATCATCAGCTTCACCTGTTGAAATGCCTCCATGTTCATTGTTGAACATTGAAGAGGAATTTTTGGCTGTTGGTAGACTGTGTACTAGTGCTCAAGGACGTATATGCCATGGCACTATTGTACCAGCTAATCTTGGAAAGGTATTGGTGGATAAGATTCTCATGCCCGATGCAAATGTCATAAAAGCTAACAAGTTTGCTGATACCTTTAGAGATGTTGGTGTTGGAGGGTATGTGCTTCATCCAAAGGCCTGCATCAGAAATAATTAGTCAGGTTGGCGGTCGGCCTACTTTTTTTGGTATCTCAGCCATCATCTAATACTCGATAACTGACAAACATATATGGCTTTATCTTTTTTTGCTTATATATATGTTCACACTTTTGTACATGTGCTTAGCATGCTAACATGTAGATTCTTATGAATTTTTTCGTAAGGAAGACTCTCGGGCGGTTGTGCTTTATTTTTTTTGCTTTTTTTGAAACACTTTTGTACATGCGGTTAGCAAGCTAGCATGTAGATTCTTATGCAGTTGTGCATAAGGAATACTCTCAGGCACATTCTTATGCAGTTGTGCATAAGGAAAACTCTCATACTTTGAATCGTAATGTATCTATATGATCGGACAGTATTAATATAATCGGATTTTCTTTATGGATGTGTGTGGTTTGGGTTCTGTTGTACTTTGTTGCGCAGGTGACTGCAGTGCAGGTCAATTGAAGCAATAGTATCCACCCGGGGGAATATCAATCCTTGGTAAGTACACTCCCTCTTGCTTATGGTTATCATATTGAGTTCAAATGGATACTAATCTTCACTTTATAATTGCTTTTGAGGTAATATGATGTTCGATTTGTGGCTACGGGATTATGATGTTGCTCACCTTTCTCCGGTAAGTCTTTGTTGCATTAATCTTCATTACACGCATTTATCCATTAGGTATGGTGGGTTCATAATTCAACAACTTCCTAATTCCTTCATATTTGTGTAATTCGCAGTTTCAGTACATCTATTAACAACAAAATATGATGATAGATTCAGGTAATGTTACTACTTACTCTTAGATTTTTTGTGTCAATATATATGTTGTCATATTTTTATGTGATGTATGAGTTATTTTAACACTCTTAAAGTTTTGCAGGAATCATTTCAAATATAATTATGTCATGTGCTGTTTGGGTCCCCATTCTGCACCGACATGTGCATTTCAAATTCCCTTTGTTGTCCTTCAACATGATGTAGCTAATGCACTCAGAGCAGCAGTTGTTTCTGAATGTTCATGATCAAAAACTACTCTGAAACGAAGGTAAACAAACTTCTTTTGAAAGTTTTCGTCTATAAGTAGTAAGATTATAATGCTAGACCTTGAAAACTAGAGAATTAGTTGATTGAACAGTCATTTCAGTCACTAGTGTATATCCTTAGTATTTGGATTTGCTTCTACATACATCTCCATTTAGTTCACTTATAGCAGAGTTTGTTGATTTTACATGGTTTTGACTTGTCTCTGCAGATTATACAAAATCTATGGTTAGTATTTTATTTTTGACCTTAGTACTAAAACATAAAATTGGTTATTTTGCAGGTATTTGGGCTCAAGTTAAAAATCAGTACTCTGCTGATATTTTAGCAGTAGTTGAAATCTTTGTTGAGGAAATTGGTTAAGCAAGCGGAGTCTGGTGATACTTCTGGTGATATTTAGTCTTTCTTTCCCTGTTTTTCAATGCCTCTATCAGTTGACAAATGCTAGGTTACCCATCCATTTAGAAACATCAACATAGATCAAATATTTTATGTCAGTCACAACATACATAAGTTACTTGTGTACATTTGTATTATTTCAAGAATCCTATATTTTATAATAAAATTAGTGGTGATTCTCAACTACATTTGTATCTGTTTTGTTTTGCCATTGTAGTTTGTATATATGTTTGGATGTTGAATATGGGGAACTGGGTAATTGTAGGGGGAATTTGGGGTAATGAATTTTGACTAGGTCAATAGAATGGGACTTGACCTTTTTTTTTGAGGTTGCAAAAGATTAGCAACATCAAGGCTGCTTGCTAAATTAGAACCAGTAACCAATACAAAAGAGAACCAGAACCAACAGTATCTGGTTTTGGGATATGGTATTCCTGTAATTAGCAACATATTAGCAACAATATCCTGCTGTTGCTAATAAAAAATTTCGCAACGGCAATGGCTGTTGCGAATGTCCGTTGCTGACCAAGATTCGCAACTAGGCTTATGTCGTTGCTAAAAATTGCGACACCGTGTTTAGCAACAGCGAAGTCCCGTTGCGACCCCGTTTAGCAACATCTATTGTCTGTTGCTATATCCTTAAAATGGTGTAGTGAGAGAAACTAGGAGGACTACAGTTGATTTGATTAATTGTAGTTTTGATGATGTTGTCAACTTCTTCATCATTTAATTCTTCATTCTTCTCATCAATAAGCTGCAGACTCACATGCTCTTCATTGACGAACATATAATCTCTGTCTCTTGCTACTAAAAATAATTCAAAATACATAAATAAAAAATAATTCAATAATGGTATTATGCAATCAAAAGTCAGAGTTCACACCATCAAAAAACATAAATACCTTTTTTTCTACATTGATAGCCACTCGGTCACTAAATAGAGTTCACATCTATATTTGTAATGGTATTGAACTCCAACCTTTCTAGACTTCATTCCAAAAAATAAAGTCCATTCTACAGACTTCATCCCAGGAATGAAGTCCAATATAGAAAATTTTTACAAAAAAGGGAGAAGAATAGTTGGAATATTTACCAAGGTTCAAACATTGATGCATACTTAAAGGAACTCCGAGACTGTCTGTTGGAAAGGAAGGTAGCTCTTCTTCAACTATCGTATCAAGTATCTTTTTCTGATTATTACTTTTATCAACTTCAGTAGAAGGATTATCAACAGTTAAGACGGGAAAGATATGAGCAGGTTTTCTAGCAGCTTCTATAGCATCATCTGGTACTGCTTATGTTCCTTCATCCATAACAGCATCTGGTACAGCTTGTGTTCCTTCATCCATTACAACATTATTATCATTCACATTTCCTCCACCAGATTCCATGCCTTCATCCACTTGTTGATTCAGTATATTGTTTATTTCATCACTCAACAAAAAATTCTTGTACTCATCAAGGAAAATAGTACACATGTATTCACAAGCTTGTTCTTCCATGAATTTCGCCACATTTCCACCTTTAGCTTGCAAATCATCAACCTCAGGTTACTTAGAAGACAAGTGTTCTACAAGGGATTTCATCTTCCTGTCAAAAAGTGTCTTTGAAGTTGTTTCTTCTGCAAGTGAGTGCTCAAGTTCTTGTTGCTTTAACAAAAGATTCCCCATCTCCTCTGAATGCTTTCTTGTAAACTCTTTAATCTCTTGAGTATGTTTAACTTTCAGGTTCTCCATCTCACCAACATGTGTAGCTTTCAGACTTTCTATCTGATTGGACATAATGTTGAATTCTTCCTCGAGCAACTCAGCTCTTGTCTTGGATTTTTGCTGTTGCAGTAGCCTGTTTTATGCATCAGTATATTCTTCCATGAACTTTTCAGATAGATGCACACACAAAACAAGTCAGACTTCATTTTCAGATAATATCAACACATTTTTAGATTAAATCGACATTAACAGAGACTTCGTTTTTCTAGACTTCATTCCAGAAATGAAGTTCATTCTATGGAATAGACTGTATAAGTTTTTCTATAACAGTATCATCTTAATCTAGTTTTTTACCTCTCCAAAATCATCAACATTCATTTCTATGTGATTGCAAACAATATTAATGTTCCACCTTGCAAACCTTGGATAGTAGCCGCCTGATCTATTATACACCTTCCACCTGGGTCCTATTTTCCTTGAATGCTCAGCAAACCATGGCTGTAAAAGAGAAGAATTACACTAGTCAGTTATCAATAGTTTTCAAATGAACTGCCAAAAGGGAAAAATATACAAATGAACTGCCAAAATAATTATGAAATATACAAGTATCTAACTGTTTTCATCTCACCAACAAGTAAAGGTAACATCCTTCAGAAGAACCTCTTTTCAAGATTTCCATCAAATGTATGTGTATAAGATGCGGCAAATACACTCTATCTACTGACTCGAGGCAAGCTAAGTACTTGGAGTGTATGGAACCTCCATCACTAGTAGTAGCAAACATGGTAGACAAGAGAAAAAGTTCAAACATGGTTACAAGATCTTTAATAGGTCCTTTAACCTTAATCAACTCAATGATTTTATCTTTCAGTTTTGTATTCTTTATATCATAAGGTTTCTTTTTTAGTGGATCAAATTTGTAGGTATTCCAGTAAGTGTAGTCTGTCACATTTTTTGAATCCATGAAAGTTTCTTCTATTCCACCTCCTTGGATGCATGTTATTCCAAATATTAATGACAACTCTTCAGGTGAGGATCTTAGCACATATGTTTCTTTCCCTACTTTGAAAACGAACACATGATCATTTGATCGGGGAATGAACTGATGTGTATTGCATATAACTTGGACTGCATGTAGTGACTTATTCCATGTAGTAGCAACAATTGTCTCTACCAGAAACACTTTGGCTACATTACCCAATGGACTCCTATATAAAGCAATTTTATATTCTTCATTCAAAGCCTGGTATCCCTATAGTTCTTTAATCTTAACAACAAGTCCAATTACTCCAGCATAGCTACACTTTATCTTCTTATCTACATTTTTTAAAAGAAAAACAAAAATAAATAAATTAATGGCCAATTTTTTTCATAAATGTTAGCTGATATAAAGAGGAACTCTGGCATGGAATGAAGTCCATTCTATGGTATGGACTGCAAAAGTTTTTACAGACTTCATTCCTGGAATGAAGTCCATTCTATGGCATGAACTGTAGAAGTTTTAACAGACTTCATTCCAGGAATGAAGTCCATTCTAGGCATGAAATGCAGAATTTTTTACAGACTTCATTCCTGGAATGAAGTCCATTCTATGGCATTGACTGCATAAGTTTTAACAGACTTCATTCCTGGAATAAAGTCCATTATATGGCATGAACTGTAGAAGTCTTAACAGACTTCATTCCAGGAATGAAGTCCATTTTATGGCATGGACAGTAGAAGTTTTTACAGACTTCATTCCAGGAATGAAGTCCATTCTATGGCATGGACTGCAGAAGTTTAGCAGACTTCATTCATGGAATGAAGTCTAGCAAAACATCGAAGAAGGAACATTCATGCTAGAAAGTGAACTCAGTCAAACATGAAACATGCAATTTAGAACTTTAGAAGAACAATAAACATCGAAAATCAACTTCTAGTACTTCGAATTAGGGTTTTCTGGTACCTTTCGCCGGTTTCTTTGCATTGGATTTCTTTGAAACTGGTTGTTCTTCATCTTCATTTACTCCTTTAAACTCAACTAATTAGATGTTTCTTTCTTCAACTTGTTCATCTTCATCGTCAGAAGAAGATTCTACTACTTTTTTTCCCATTCGTTCTCCTCATTTTAGGGTTTTGATTTCTCTAATTTTTCTAGGGTTTTTGATTTGGTTTTTTTGTTCTACTGATTTTGAAGACTGATTTGATTTTCTTTTTTGTTCTACTGATTTATTGAAGATGAATTTTGATTTTGGGTTTTTTTCTGGATCTTGAAGAAAAGAAGACGAAGCAGTTTCTTCTCTGAAACTGGAAACCGAAGCAGTTTCTTTCTGAAAGAAAATGAAAAAAAGAAAGAGAGAGAAGGTTAACGCGTTTTTAGGAGATGTGTGTTTATGGCGGGAAGTTACAGTGGGACCCGATGCCACATGTGATTTTGGTGGACGTGTGAAAGGGTATTATTGTTTGTTCAATATTTTTTTTTAATTGTGGACCAAATGGAAAATGGTTTTTCTAAAAGGACTAAACTGATGTGGCCCCGGGCACAAAAGGACCAAATGATATTTTTCCCAAAATTAATCTTGTTCAACACTTGACAAACTCTTTTTAGGTCGTCGTCGAAATTTGATTTTTGTTTTTTTTGAAGCATGCATATTATTAAAATAAATTTGATTTCGACCAACATGAAACCTAACCTCCTTTTTTATTACTTGCTAAATAAAATATATTGAGAAAAAAAGGAAATTTACAAAGCAACATATATATAGATCACCTGGAATAAAAAAAGGACGTACAATTAAATAAGGAACCCAATTTTTTTTTTTTTTTTATGGAAATCACATTTCAATTCATTCCAACCAAAATAATGATTACATGATTTCTTACAAGTTTATCAAAAACACCAAAATATAAGAAAATTAAAACCCAAATACAAAGGACGACACCAATTGCAAATATATAGCGAAGAGAAAGAGCTATGGACCGCAAATATTTCCAATTTTTGTACCAGTAGTATTGATGAATGATAGTGTGAACCAGAATCAACTCCGACCATTTAAAATAATTATCTTCTTCAATAAGAGATGCTCCAAGTAAAATGGAGTATTTTGCCCAAAATCTTGTAAATCCAAACGAATCTGGATGCCCTAAATCCCTCTTGTTGAAGATAAATCAAAAGACAATCCAAGCAGAATCATTGATGTTCTTAATGAATCAAGAATAACAAACCAAGAAACACCATGGAGATTTGAGAGAATCACTATTAGAGCGAAGAGAAAATCGTCCAAGTGACGAAGAAAATATCGCCCAAATAACGAAGAAATGAGTCCATAAACACCAAAAACTAAATCTAAAACTAAACATTAGACTACTTTTATTCATAAAAAACTAAAAATCCTTGCTCAGATCTAGCCCAAAAAACTAATAACCCAGAAAATTATCTAGTCTTTAAATCATCGTCATGCAAGAGTGCAAAATAATTTGAGTATCTGAACAAATTTTATACCTCAGGAACATGTCACAATTTATTTAACCACATAATTTTTTATTTAAAAGTATGAATAGTTTTTCCTAAAAGAATTCCATATAGCTTTATTAATAGCGTTTTCGTTAATTTTAATCAATTAATCAAATTTAATTAGTACAGTAGAAAATCTACAAATTAATGCTATTGGGACCACCAAATTTATTAATTAAGCGAAATATTAATTAATCGATAAATTAATACTTATTAATTAATTTATATATATATATATATATTAATTAATATCTTATTAACTTATAGATAAATTTAACTTCGATCAACAGATAACACAAGTTTAGACAGTTCGAATGAACAGTTAGACGGTGATATCACTTAAGACTTGCAAAATTTGATCGAAAAGTTGGGCTATCGCAATTCAGTGAATGTCAAGATGTCTTGAATATCTGGAAGAAAATGAAGTTACACAATTGTTGATTGATGAAGAAATAATTGGGACCGTTATGTGAGCTGATAAAGATGGGAAAGAAGATGATGACGATTCCCGCTTACCAAATGAGTTTGTTAAAGCTAGGGCTGCACAAGACCCGCCCATGATACCCAAACCCACCCGTACCGGCTAAACCCGTGGGGTTTTTTTGTCCAAACCCGCCCGGTGTGGGTGCGGGGTTGGTTAAGAAAAAAAAAACCGTTGTGTGTGGGTGCAAGGTTGGTTTTAGCTAATACTCGCCCATACCCGCCCAAAAAAATCGCAAAATATATACCATTGGATAAAACTAATCCTACCCGTCCATTTTCTAATCCTACACGTCCATTATGAAACCCTAATACTAGTAGATAGAATAACCGATAACCCTCATTCACTCTTTTCTCTGTTCGGCCTCTCCTCTTCTTCCTCCTCAGTTCTTCTTCTTCACCTACGAACGACAATTACCAAAAATCGACAACAACAACTTCGAATCTTCACCAGAAATCGACAACAATCGAAAAATCAACAGATTCAAGACTTATGTAGTTATTGTTTTTATTGTAAGACACTAAGACTTATGTAGTTATGTTTGTTTTTTTAAGTTATTAAGAACTTAAGTAAAACATGTGTGTGTGTGAATGATTATTGCGGGTTTAAGCTGGTTTAGCTTATACACGCCCATACCCGCCCATGGGTGCGAGGTTGGTTATGAAAAAAAAACCACAGTCTGTGGGTGCGAGGTTGGTTTTAGCTTATACCCGCCCATATCCGCCCATGTGCAGCCCTAGTTAAAGCGGACATCACATTAAATAAGTTTTAGTTGGGTTATGAAAAGAACAGTAGAAATTCTTACGATGATAAGAAAAAATAGAAATGAAATGCAATGTGATATTAATTTTTAACAAAAGAATAGAAGACAATTGAATCATTTTCCGAGAAATCTTCATAAAACATTAATGTATGTGTATATATTATATATATATATTAATTTATATTTTTTATGGGGTTAACATAGGTAATAAAAATGTATTATTTTATAATTTTAACGAATAATTGATTTGACACGTTGTCCCCAATTCAGAACTGGATAAAAATATTATCTAAAAGTGTTTATTAAATAATCGAGTATTAATTAATGGAGTTTCTACTATAGTTGTAAGAAAAGAAATGTGAAAAACACTGGATAAAAATGGCTTAAAATTAAAGCATGTTTGAATCTGATTGGCTTATCTGTTATGGTACAAACATGATAACAAACTACACTTTCGGTAATCTTTTTTGCATGCACCATTGAAGGCGTTAAACTGAACGTGAGCAAATAGGATTTGCGTGAACATCTTCACGTTTATATGTAAAATTATTTCCAACAAAGATCGTCCTGAATTATGAATCCAAAATGAACAAGTACTACATGTTAATTGCTACAAAGGATGGTAAAGTAAGATGTTCGGGGAAACTGTAGTGTTGAAATTACCAAAACAACCGCAGTTAGAATCTTGATATCGATTTCCTTTTATGTTTTCCCAGTGCAGTTCTCACTTGCTCAAGACAATTTCATTTATGAAGCGTATGTCCAAATGTTTTGGTATAAAATATTTGGAAAAATTGTAAGATTCTGAATTTATCTCTTTTAAAATGAAAATGATATATGGCGCCCAAGTTTTTGCACCCAATGCACCCAGTGTTACGTGGCATGCCAACTGTTAGTATTTCGTTTTTTTTTTCCCGACTGGATCTTGTTTACGAGTTATTCTTCTTTGTTCATCTTCAATCTACTGTTTTACTATTATTTTTACTCAGTTATATATTCTAGTCTCTTCATTGATCTTTTGTGCGATGAAGACGATGCGGAAATTAATGTTGATAGCCATGCTGACCTATTTAGACGAAAAAGATTGATTAACAGGATTGGAAAAGCTATGATCAAAACTCAAATGATAAAAATGGGAATCAAAACTAAGAGCTGAACTTTAACTATGTGGTGGTTTGGCGGACACTTCCTGTGTAAAGTATGAACTCCGGCTTCAAACCCTCTCTCAAACCAAAACTAATAGACAATTACTTTGATCATTATCACCAATTCATTGAAAATACAGTTGGGTACTTTGTTCAATTAAGAAATAACGAGTCCCTGTTTTTACAAATCTTAATGTGAATTGATGGTGACAAATTATTTTCACAGGTAGTACTTCGTATAGTTCTTCTTTCTAAGATTTACTATACCAGTAATACTATCTGTAAAATGCAAAATCAAAATCCAGTTTTTTTTTTTAGGGTTTTCGAAGAATTAACAGGAAGAGGTTAGAACTTAGAAATTAATGGAGACAAACATTCCCTTCCGACCAGCAAAAAAAAAAAAAAATCCAAGTGAACGCCACGTAAGATTGGGTGCACTGAAATTGGGTGTCATATATCAATTTTCCTTTTAAAATTGTAAGATTCCGAATTTATCTCTTTTAATCTCTTCAAAATCTGATTTTGGGACTACTCTATATTCGGTAGTTATATGGACTATCTTGACTACCGATTATGGATAGAGGATTTTATTTTGGAGATACTTTATATTCGGAAGTTAAAGAAACTAAATTGACTCCCGATTGTGGATTAACTTCCGATTGTAAAGTTATCTAACGATTGTAAAGGGTAGTTTGGCCATTAAAAAAACGCACGGGAAGTTATATACCGATTATGACATTTTTTGTCGTTTTGTGTCGCCCTAAAGACGCCAGGTTTTTTTTTCCTATCAATTTAATTTTCCTTTTCCTTTTTTTTTTTTTCCTTATGTTTTCTTTCTACGTGTTCCTAATACCAAATAGATATAGTAAACCAGCTATAGATGTAAATTATGATTTTCACTAGACACAAGATTGTTGAGGGTGATAATTGCAATTATTAATTATTAATAGGGTGAAAATTAAATTTTCATTAATATTTTTAATCCAATTTCCATTATGGACAAAAACCAAAGTTTTCACATGAAAACTAGAATTTTCACGAAATCTAATTAGCGTGAAAACAAGCAGTTTCATTATAGATGGGCGGTGAAAACAAAAAATTTCACCAACCACACCACATCATTATGGATAAAAACCAAAGTTTTTACTTAAAAACTAGAATTTTCACTAAATCTAATTACATGTGAAAATAGGAAGCTTCACTAATCGATCCTTGTGAAAAGGGGAATTTTCTCAAAACTCCATGGGTGAAAATTGAGTATGTTTGGACCGTTGCAATGACAAAAATAAATATGGGAACAAACAAATAAAACGAGTATACAAAAATAAAAAATAAATCAGTTATTTAAGGAAGATTTTTTAGGAGAGAAATAAATGCACGTTATTTATGGAGATATCATAGGAAGGAGTCGTTTTAGGGAATTTATGGAGGATTTGTTATAATTATTATATCATCGCCTAAGGAGGTGGAGTCGTTTTAGACGTTAAACATTGGGTCATTTTTGTCAAGCCCCTCGATGGGATAAGTCAAAGGAATTATGTTTGTTTGATGGATTGTTTCATTCAGGATGAGTAATGGATTATAATTTGTTATAATGGAGAAATTATATTTGAGGCTTTGGCGTAGGAGAGAAATAAATGCACGTTATTTATGGAGATATCATACGAAGGAGTCGTTTTAGGGAAGTCAAAGGAATTATGTGTGGAGCTTTTTCAGGATTATAATTTGTTATAATTATTATTTTTTATTTCATTTATTAATAATAATTTTTAAAAAGAAAATGGTCGATTTGATTCAAGGCTCGTACGAAAGGAGGTGGACTTGGGGCTTCGAGAAGTGGTGGAAGGCTAATAATGGCACTTCTCGATATGGAGACCTAGGGAGGCGGATATATTGGTGCACAATTGGGATAATGGTCGCGATGTTTGTTTGGATGTGACGATTGTTTCATCCTTTGCAGGAAGTAATGGTCGTTCTTTGGAGTTGGGACAAGCTCTCAAGGATGCTTTTGTTCGTAAGAACACCAAGTATTTGGAGAAATGCACATCACAGGGATATGGGTTTGAGGCTTTGGGCTGGACTTGGGGGGAGTTGACACGACCAATTTTATTAAACGTCTTCGCAACTATATGGCTAGCCATGACGCTAATGTGCGGGTAGGAGATTTTATTTTTCATAGGTTAAATGTGGTAGTACAAAAAGGGGTTGGAGCCCAGCTTGTTGCTAGGCTCCCGACAAGTTTCTTGTCCGATGAGAACCCTTTTGAATAATGTTTAATTTGATTTTTAGTTTTCAAAAGAAAAATACAAAGCAAAGCATCACCCTAAATGATAATTTTTTTTTATGCTAAAACAAATTTTATTAAAAAATATAACAAAATTAATTTTCTTAGAAAAAGTTATTTATGTAATCAACTTCTACTTATAAGTAAATATGGGTTCTTCGTATATGGAATCTTAATGGTGGGTTCGTATATACAAAAAAAATAAAATGATATGGGCTACAAATAAAATTCCTCGATCAAACATGATGTTATGATTATAAAAAAGAAGAAGTTATATTTGATAGTTTAAGGGAGGGATAGTCTATAAATAAAGCGGACAGATAAAGAAAGAGATACCAAGACAGAATAAAGGTCACATAAAAAAGAAAGAGAGTGGGAGTAATTAATATTTCGGAAATGCTAAATTGACCAATGGATTTTCCGAAAGTCAATCCCGATTGATAGAAATAGCAAAAATTCTTAACGAACAATGAAATGAACCGAGCACAAAAAAAACCGCCAAAAAGCTCTCACAAGCACCCTACCCCTGCTAGCATACGCGGGGTCCACGGGACCCACAAAAAAACTGTGAGTGCTTTTCAGAATTCGGTTTTGCCTTAGTTTATTTTGTTGTCCGTTAAGAATCACCCTAGAAATAGTAGGCATTTCATCGATCCCAATACTAAGAAAGGCTGTTCAAGTCACCATTGGATACTTTAGGATTTCTCAGGGCCAGTCTTTCTGTTAATTTAGTATACTGTTTGATACTACACTAATTGTCAATTGCATTATAAAAGAAGAAGAAAAATGCACGCATTTCCAAAACCATGAAAAAAAAGGCTTCAAAATGAAAATATGGCGCGCATTTACAACTCTCCGCTGTATGACCAATACCAAGTTACAAATATATCCAGAGATGCTATCAGCCCCGCAAGAAGTCGGCAAATTTTCTGGACCTCGCAGCTCTATGTAACCTAACTTTCTTCTTCTTCTTGGAAAAGTTCCCATCAGAACCTACTTGTACATGACCTTGCAAATCCATTCTGTTACGCTTGGTCTTCAAACCCGAAGTTTTGAACCTAATTCGTGTAATCAAGCCAACTCTGAACTCCGTGGTTCGGTTAGAAATTGCCTTTGGTATTTTCCCCCTAGTACGAACAGTTTTTGCAAATTGATGAGTCTCACCCTTTCCTTGGTGAAAAGAAGGTATTTCTGTTCCTCCCACCTCTTCTTCCCCGTAATAAACCGTCACATTAACGTTATCGTAATATATGCTTGAATCATCATTCGGATTTTCAATTTCAAGATTAAATGATACTATCGTTGTACCATTACCGGAACTTTCACTACTGGTGGTATTTTGCTGAGCAATATCTGTTGATGATGAAGCTGGGTTAATGTTGAAATCAACAATGGTATAAGTAGGATTTTTAGGACGTAAACTTATCCATAAAACCAATGCAAGTAAGGTTGAGAAGATTACTAATTGGAGTATCCATAGATAGACGTTCTTCGTTTTGCACATCTTTTCTTCGTTGTTTCTTGATTTGAGTACCTATCGAAAGATGAGAAGAAATGAGAGGATTTGGGAGATACATATTAGAGGTGGTGATGGTACTTTCGGTTAATGGAAGGGGCGGCCGATGGGAATATAAGAGGTTGCTTAAGGGTTATTTGTGAAGAAACATAAGATTCCTTTCTTCAATCGTAAGAGTTTGTTTGTCTAGTTTGCTTTTGAACTATGTAAACTTTTTTTGTTTATACTACGTGGAGGACTAGCTTGTTGGACATTTTCGTTATACTGGCTGGTACTTCAACTTTGAGTCTGGCATTTGCACTGACATTCGTTTGTTTTCTTTTTGACACTCTACGTATCAAAATGAGGTTTTTAACGCTCTAGGCAGTGAGACCAATAGATGACTACTATTTACACCAATTACAAAATAGATTAAATACTGATGCAAAAGGCTTCTTTAATTAGAAAAATAAATCATCGTTTTCAGTTTTTAAGAATTTTTGTTTTTATTTCCAGCATTTAACGATTTTCGAAAGTCATGATGGTATAGAGTCTTTTGGTATGACCGTACCCGTTCCAATGGCCCTCAAGTGTATTGAAGACAATGCTCGTTCAAGCAAATGCCAGTTTGACTCTGACAATAACGAAGCCCCCCTCAGAAAATGCCAACAAATGCTGCATGAAAACTCAAGACTGGACCAGAAAACGATATCCATGGATACTCCCAACAGTGTAAGAAGCCCAACCCTTTTATGACATGTTCTCATTTCTTTTGGTGCAAATTTTGTATGCACCAAGCCACTGAGAAATGAAAATATGTAATGGACTGATTTGTGAGAGTAAAATGATCAACCAGCTTCACCACTTTTTATTTGTATATAATGAATGATCTAATCCTCATATCCTGTTGTATATTTTGCACATCTATGATTCCAGTGGCGGAACTAAACATTTGGTGCGGCCCTGGCTTGAGCAATTTCAGCCTAAAATCTGCAGACACTTTATGGACCAATATAAAATGAATAGGCTATAAAAACATGGGCTTGGGATGATTTGGGGGTGGCTTCAGTCAGGAGAAGCCTGGCTGTAGTTCTGCCCCTAAATTGCTTTCAATGACAATAATAATAACAACAACAAAAACAAAATTCAAAAAAAAAAAAAAAATTCTCAGATGTGAAATATTAAGGGAAATATAACTCATTGAAGTGTGTATTTAATTGACTCGGACCGCCAGAATAGCAATTTAAAGCACCTGAAACAACTAATTGCTAGTACTATAAAAGCAAGAATCTTTAAGGTAAGAGTTGTCAGTTAAATAAGATCAATATAATCCTACAATGAAAAAAAAGACAGATTTTCAAAACTAACTACGAACCTTTTCATCTTTAAATTTAATATTCACTCTCAATTCACATAAATTTAATATTCACGCCCGTTCAAGATTGAAATTAACAAATTGGGGAAGCTTATTCAAGCACATGTTAAATATATATACCGGAAAAATAACTCAGCGACAGACTATGTAGTAAAGGCATGGGAACCGACATGTCTAGTGATTTGGGAACTGTGCACATGTGCGACCCAAACCTTCTGCATAATGGAAATTCTCCTAATTTTGGCAGACCGCCGGATTTAATGGAAGAGGATTTTTCCATCAATAATCGGAATTCATCCCCTTAACCTTTTAATTCTCCACAAGATCTTTTAATTTCTCATCTTGATTCTTCTCATCACACTCAAGAAATTCATCACCCAGTCTCCTTCTTGGATGCGGTAAAAGGAACTTTATCTCCTTCCGATATCGGACGGAATCCAACTTTCTAACTAGTCTCAATGGGGATCTATATGGTGCAAGATACACCTGGTCTAATAATCAATCTAATCCAATTATGTGATTGGATAGATTTCTCTTCTCTCCTTCTTTTGAGCTTCAATACCCTTTTGCTTCTCAACTAGCCAAACCTAGACCAACTTCAGATCACATTCCAATTCTTTTAGATATTTCTGATCCTTCCTGGGGACCTAGCCCCTTTAGATTTGAAATCATGTGGTTCTTAGAGAATGGATTTGTTGAAATGTTAGAGGTTTGGTGGAACTCTTTTTGTTTTGCAGGTACACCTAGCAATGTTCTTTGGCTTAAGCTAAAGGCTTTGAAGGAAAATTTGAAAAAATGGAACAAGGAGACTTTTGGGCACACTAATAAAAGACTGAACTCTATTTTGTCAGATATTCAAGTTCTTGATAAAGCGGCAGAAGACACATCTTTATCTAATACCGAAGTTATGGAGAAGATAAGTCATAAAAGCTTTGAATTTGAAAAAGTTTCTTTGATGGAAGAGACTGCTTGGAGGATAAAATCAAAATCAAAATGGATAAAGAAGGGGATAGGAATAAATCCTATCATGGAAATGGAAATTTTTGGGAATGAAAACGAAAGCGTTGACCACCTACTGCTGCATTGTAAGGTTGCTTTCAGGGTTTTTTCTATGCTCACTCCTTCTAGTTGGGCGTGGTGCTTTCCAGAGACTATTTTTGACCTTGCAAAGTGCTGGCCTGCTGCTTCTCATAATATTGATCTATGGAACATGATTCCTTCTGCTGTAGCTTGGGTTCTATGGAATGAGAGGAACAACAGAACTTTCAAAGAAGATTACACTTACCAAACAGATTTAGACTTAGGTATTGAAGCTAAACTAGATCACTTGGATTTAATGGAAGAGGATTTTTCCATCAATAATCGAATTCATCCCCTTAACCTTTTAATTCTCCACAAGATCTTTTAATTTCTCATCTTGATTCTTCTCATCACACTCAAGAAATTCATCACCCAGTCTCCTTCTTGGATGCGGTAAAAGGAACTTTATCTCCTTCCGATATCGGACGGAATCCAACTTTCTAACTAGTCTCAATGGGGATCTATATGAAATTGGAAATATTTTGGGAAAAACTAGTATTAAGATTGATGCTACAACAGAAAGTATGACTAGAGGTAGATTTGCTCGTCTATGTATAGAGATTGACTTGGACCAGCCATTGAAACCAATTGTTCAGGTGGGCAAATCTAAACAACATGTTGAATATGAAAATATTATTAATATTTGTTTCAAATGTGGCAAAATAAATCATCGGGAATCAAACTGGCCTCTAAAGAAAGCTCCAAGTACTGATTCTGCTCATCCTGTAAATGTTGCTAGTTCTCCTGAAGCTCTACCTACAAAGGATTCCACTGATTATGGTCCATGGATGATAGCTTCAGGTCGGAAATCTCGTCGTTGAAATGATTCTAATGGCCAACAATTACGAGTCGGACAACAAAGGAGTCAGAATGTCAGTCATAACGATTCTAAAACCCACCAGAAGATGTCGAATGAGTTGGTTACTCCATGCCAAAATAAATTCCATTTGTTAGACAATACCAGGGACTTTGAGTCAAATCTCAGCAGACAAAATGCGCGTCAGCCTTCTCCTGCTCCTGTTCTAGTTTCAAGAGTGCAAAAGCCTCTTAATCATCATGATAAGTCACCCAGTGTTCCATCTCTCTCAATTAAAGACAAAGCTTGGAGAAGGATTACTTCCACAGACCACATTACCCTCTTTGGATGCAAATGGATGCATGAAGGTAGCTCCACTCCAGATTTTGTCTATTAGGACATGTTAAGAATCACCAACAGCTAGTGGAGCAGGTCTTAGTGCAACAAACACACTCATCAGTTGTAGATGCTACATAAAGTGCGGATGGCAACGCCAAAGTCGCTTGGTGGAGCATTTGGCATGTGCGGAATGCCTTGGCCGCAAGTTGTAGTTTTAGTGCGGATGGCAACGCCAAAGTCGCTTGGTGGAGCATTTGGCATGTGCCAATGGCATGTGCGGAATTCCTTGGCCGCAAGTTGTAGTTTGAGTGCGGATGGCAATGCCAAAGTCGCTTGGTGGAGAATTTGGCATGTGCCAATGGCATGTGCTGAATGCCTTGGCCACAAGTTTCACTTTGAGTGCGAATGGCGATGCCAAAGTCGCTAGGTGGAGCATTTAGCATGTGCCAATGGCATGTGCGGAATGCCTTGGAAATTGGATAGAAGGTTGGGAATAGAGAGTGGCTAGTGGTAACGTGTTGGAATGTATTAATGGCACGCACGGCCACCTTGGCCATGCTGCGGGCGCTACTTTGGAATAACGGCTTAGAATAGAAAGTGGCTAGTGGTAACGTGTTGGCATGAGCCAATAGCACGCACGGACACCTTGGCCAAGTTGCGGGCGCTACTTTGGAATAGCGGCTTGGAATAAAAAGTGTCTAGTGGTAACGTGTTGGCATGTACCAATGGCACGTACGGCCACCTTGGCCAAGCTGCGGGCGCTACTTTGGAATAGCGGCTTGAAATAGAAAGTGGCTAGTGGTAACATGTTGGCATGTGCCAATGGCACATACGTCCACCTTGTCCAAGCTGCGGGTGCTACTTTGGAATAGCGGCTTGGAATAAAAAGTTGCTAGTAGTAACGTGTTGGCATGTGCCAATGGCACGTACGGACACCTTGGCCAAGCTACGGGCGCTACTTTGGAATAACGGCTTGGAATAGAAAGTGGCTAGTGGTAACGTGTTGGCATGTGCCAATGGCATGTACGGCCACCTTGGCCAAGCAGCGGGCGCTACTTTGGAATAGCGGTTTGGAATATAAAGTATCGAGCGGTGCGTGTTGGCATGTGCCAATGGAATGCATGGCCATGTTGACATAGGTCGCACGGTTTGCAAGCCTAGGGCGCTACTTTGGCATGTGCCAGTGGCATAGTGACTTAGTTTGGCATGGTTGCAGTATGCAGTTTGGTTTTGTCATCGTAGCCGTGGTGCGCAGTATGCGGCTTGGTTTTGGCGTCGTAGCCGTGGTGCGCAGTATGCGGCTTGGTTTTGGATTCGTAGCCGTGGTGCGCAGTATGCGGCTTGGTTTTGGCATCGTATCCTTGGTGCGCCGTATGCAGCTTGGTTTTGGCATCGTTTCCATGGTGCGCAGTATGCGTCTTGGTTTTGGCATCGTAGCCGTGGTGCGCAGTATGCGGCTTGGTTTTGGCATCGTAGCCGTGGTGCGTAGTATGCGGCTTGGTTTTGGCATCGTTTCCATGGTGCGCAGTATGCGGCTTGGTTTGGAATTAGGGTTCTGTGTTGAAAACCATTATCCGGTATTTTGAAGAAAAAAATACCCCTATTAATTATTTACACCTAAATTAAATGCTCTCGGTTAATGCATTGCTGGTAACGTTAGGTTATGTGGTTTTACAATTTTACCCCTTGTCTAAAATCCACCATCAACATTAAGTCCCCTGCCTAGATCGGAACATGAGCTTTGTTGCGAGGTAAGCATGAGATGGTGCCAAGACAAAATCTTAAAGAGAAGTAAGGAGATTTATCTGACCTTTTTTATGAGATGCGAAATGGATTCGGAATCCTTATCCCTGGCAGTTTCGCTTGAATCGGGAGGTTGGCACAAATTGGAGGAAACAGGAAGCTGGGAAGTATTGGGTAGCTTGCGCGAGTTGAGATGCTGAGCGTGCTAGCTCATAGGATTTGGCGCAAAGTTTGAGAAACTGGCGCGGTGGGACCGGCGCAAAGTGAGCGTGATAGCTTGGGAGGTACTGGTGTAAGGTTGATAGGCTGGCATGGTGGGACTGGTGCAAAGGGGAGCGTGCTAGCTGGTTGGGAAGACTCTGAAACCCTAATTGGCGCCCGTCATTGGAATTGTTGTAGAATCCTTATACGAACTCGGATTTTGACGGTCCGCATATGTATCTTTAATCCAAGGAAATTTCCAAGCTTTAGAAAAGAAGCTTCTCGGATTTTGAGATTGTTTAGGGGGTGATAAGCGCGAAATAGTAAAATTCCAAGAGGTTTTCAAAACTTTTCCAGGTTGCGTGTTGTCGGATATTTTGGTCGCCTCCCCTTGCTCGTTCATCTGATTGCCGTGATATTTTGAAAAAATTTAGGTGACTTCCATACAAAGATAATGGTACATAACCCAATGCTAGATTCCACACCAATTTCTCCCAGTTCGTAATTGAACATAGGGATGTGTAGATTTCCCATGTTGTAGAAGCATAATAAGGAACTTAAATGATGTTAGCTCACTTACTTTCTTGATTTTATGATCGTACTGATTTTACACGCTTGATCCATCCCAATCCCATGTAATCTTCGTATTAGGTGCTTAACAACGAAGTTGGGAATCATGGGTCCATTAGTATGAGCAACCATGGAGTTTTTGATGATGAATCACTTGTACCTATAGGTTATGAAGTATTGATTTCCAATTCAGTGGAAGTGGAAGAAATCCCAATTGAGCCTCAAACGGTGAAACCCGAATCGAGGATAGTAGAAACTGCTTCGTCTGAAGTTGACCGCATCTTGTGAGATTTGACGGTGAAGGGATCCCGTGTATATTATCAGTCCTCCAGTATGGTTTACATGCTTCCATTTTTTAGTAGTTGTTGTTGTGGTGAAGTTCTGAATGAGCGGCAACGATTCTCGGTAGGGGATGTAATCCGAAGAGAGTATGTTGTCGCGGTAACAAAGTAGGTTAGTGTGATTCTTGTAGAAAATATTATGTATATGTACCCGAAGAAAATATTGCACATATGATTTTGAATCCGTAGAGAATACTTCGCACATAATTTTGAACCCGAAGTAGGATACTGTATATGCTCTTGAACCCTGAAAATATACTGCGCATATAATTTTGAACCCGAAGTAGGATACTGTATATGCTCTTGAACCCAGAAAATATACTACACGTGAATCCCTAAGAAGAATACTGTATATGTCTTCATATGAACCCGAAAGAATTAGTGTATATGAATCCCGAAGAAGAACATTGTATACGTGCTTCATATGAACCCGAAAGAATTAATGTATATGAATCCCGAAGAAGAATACTGTATATGTGCTTCATGTGAACCCGAAAGAATTACTGTATATGAATCCCGAAGAAGAATACTGCATATGTGCTTCATATGAACCCGAAAGAATTATTGTATATGAATCCCCAAGAAAAATACCGTATATGTGCTTCGAAACCGTATAAAATACTATTCTCCCATGTGTCAAGGATTTTTCTCTTGTCGAGCGTGGTTATGTCTTTGGGAGATAATTTCATAATTTCTCTGTTTTTTTTTCGTACAGATATCTTGTTGTTAAACGAGGAAGACCGACAAGATGTTACCTGAACAAAGCTCTGTTTCGTCGAAAGATGTTGATAGTTCGAAACCAAACATAGATGATGAGTGCTTTACCAAACCATTTGATCCATACGGTTTTGTATACACAAAGGGGTATATTATTCTTCCAATATCACCGGTGATGATGGAGAGACTGGCAATGCGGACAGTGGTTAGGAATTTTAGGTTTATTCTATCAATTGTGCTCTGGTTTGGGAGCGGCTTCCCTGGTTTGAAACAGATGCTTCCCTTATGCAGTGCGGTTGAGGACTTGTAGATATGTCTTGACGTTCTGACTTGAATAAATACAGTATTCCACACAAATATTCCATCACGGACCACATAGTTTTGTGGACGAAGTCCCCAGAAATTATGCGTCTCTTGACAGGAAGAGAGTCTTCGTGAAACCAGGGGGATTTGATGATTTGCCTCGATTTCGTAGAAGTCGTTCATCTTTGCATGTGATGAAATTGTGATTGTTGATCCCCTGCGGGGCGTTCAAGTTCGACGTTAGAAGGATGCAGTATGCCAGCGCTGGAAAGGATACATGATGTCGGCGCTGGAAGACGCAAGCTGTCGGTGCTAGCCATTGATCATAGAAACTAGCACAGGAGAGACACCATCTGTTGGTGTTTAATAGGGTAGGGTATTGTGGCCGGTCATGTGCATGCTGCATGTGTGCCTGACATGTGCGTCTGGCATGTGCGTCTGGTGCTGTCTTGGACGCGGACTGTTGGCACTAGAACTTTGTCTATCAAGTTGTGATGATAGCCCGGGAGGCTTCTTTCCATGGTACGGTGGAATCGATACTTGGAAGGCGTGCAGGATGGATCACAGAATGCTGGTGTTAGCGGTAGCTATTCGAATGTTACTGTAGTAGCGTCAGCTACCTTATGAATAGTAACTAGTAACCGTCATGATGTAGAGTCGGTACACATGATGAAACAACAAAGAGTAGAACTGAAACAGGCAGTCCTCCAAATGACGAAGGATGTCTTCTTCAAGAAAAGTAAACCACTCTTGAATGGCTTCCTTTGTACTTCTGTCTTCTGAAATTCTTCTGTGTTTTTTTTTTTTTGAAAGGCAAATGAAACACCTGGCTTATGGTTTTGATTTTCTGGATTTCTGGGTTAATAGAAAAGTCTCCTTTTTATTATCTGGGATGAACCATTTAGGATAAGGAAGATATGAAAAGATGAATATATGTTTTTGAAAGACATATTGGATGTCTGGTTAAAAGTTCGACCGGTTTTGATAGATATCTGGTATCTTTTGAGGATAGCAACGCCAAAGTCACCTGGTGGAATGCATGTATATGTTCTTCATATGGTAACGTGTTCGCATGTTCCAATGGCACGTACGGGCACCTTGGCCAAGCTGCGTGCGCTACTTTGGAATAACGGCTTGGAATAGGAAGTGGCTAGTGGTAACGTGTTGGCATGTTCCAATGGCACGTACGACCACCTTGGCCTAGCTGAGGGCGCTACTTTGGAATAGCGGTTTGGAATAAAAAGTGGCTAGTGGTAACGTGTTGGCATGTGCCAATGGCACGTACGGCCACCTTGGCCAAGCTGCGGGCGCTACTTTGGAATAGCGGCTTGGAATAAAAAGTGGCCAATGGTAACGTGTTGGCATGTGCCAATGGCACGTACGGCCACCTTGGCCAAGCTGCAGGAGCTACTTTGGAATAGCGGCTTGGAATAGAAAGTGGCTAGTGGTAACGTGTTGGCATGTGCCAATGGCACGTACGGACACCTTGGCCAAGTTGCGGGAGCTACTTTGGAATAGCGGCTTGGAATAGAAAGTGGCTAGTGGTAACGTGTTGGCATGTGCCAATGGCACGTACGGCCACCTTGGCCAAGCTGCGGGCAATACTTTGGAATAGCGGGTTGGAATAAAAAGTGGCTAGTGGTAACGTGTTGCCATGTTCCAATGTCACGTACGGCCACCTTGGCCAAGCTGCGGGCGCTACTTTGGAATAGCGGTTTGGAATAAAAAGTGGCTAGTGGTAATTTGTTGGCATGTGCCAATGGCACGTACGGCAACCTTGGCCAAGCTGCGGGCGCTACTTTGGAATAGCGGCTTGGAATAGAAAGTGGCTAGCGGTGCGTGTTGGCATGTGCCAATGGCATGCACGACCATGTTGACCCAGGTCGCACGGTTTGCAAGCCTAGGGCGCTACTTTGGCATGTGCCAGTGGCATAGCGACTTAGTTTAGCATGGTTGCAGTATGCAGTTTGGTTTTGGCATCGTAACCGTGGTGTGCAGTATGAGGCTTGTTTTTGGCGTCGTAGTCGTGGTGCGTAGTATGCGGCTTGGTTTTGGCGTCGTAGTCACGGTGCGCAGTATGCGGCTTGGTTTTGGCATCGTAGCCGTGGTGCGCAGTATGCGGCTTGGTTTTGGCATCGTTTCCATGGTGCGCAGTATGCGGCTTGGTTTTGGCATCGTTGGAATGGTGCGGAGTATGCGGCTTGGTTTTGGCATCGTAGCCGTGGTGCACAGTATGCAGCTTGGTTTGGAATTAGGGTTCTGTGTTGAAAACCCTAATCCGGTATTTTGAAAAAAATACCCCTATTAATTATTTACACCTGAATTAAATGCTCTCAGTTAATGCGTTGCTGGTAACGTTAGGTCATGGGGTTTTACGATTTTTCCCCTTGTCTAAAATCCACCATGAACACCTGTATGTGCATCTAGACCACCTAGTTGCGAACATGCGAGTTTCGAATGGTTTCATTAAAGTGGATTCATATGTGCATGTTATTTTTCTGCGATCCTGGTTATGGGAGCACTTCGAGAAGTACGCTCCGAAACCGTTGCCTTCGATTCCCGCGAGTTAGGGCGGCTCCCGAATTCTTCGATGGGTGAATAGGCTTCCAAGAGTTGGTATGAGCTTGGTTAGTCTTCTCGATAAGTCGCATAAAATCCGTTTTCTCCCATGGGAGCCGGTCCATAGGTCTGTGACTCAAATTGACACCTTTGCTTCTACTCCGAACATTATTTTGTCTTCTAATGGCAGTTTGAGTGTTGGTGAAAACTTTTTTATTCAAAGATTCTTGCCTGGTTACATGTCGTCTTTCTTTATGGGGTTTTTCCTAATAGCTGCTTACAATATTGACCGTGGCGCTCGTCACATGGGTTTTGATCAAGGGGTGCCTCTTGATTACTACATGGTGGTTCCTAAGGATTCATTACGTGCCGCCCTCAATGCCAGTACCCTTGATCCGGGTACCCGCCTTCCCTTCTTTCAAATGGGAAGAGTAACTTCAACGACTTTTGGTTATAATGAGTTCTGGTACGGTGAGTGCCTTGTGATCCATGATTTTGTAAATAACATAGTGGAGAATGTTCGTTGTAAACCTTCCCCAGCAGTTTTGAAGAAGTATCCAATGTTGAGGGATCTCAAACGAAAGTTGCCTGGAAGCTCGGAAAGTCCCCAGGAAAAGGAACAAAGAACGAAGAATTGTATTGGCGGGTTCCAGACGGTTTCAAAAGATCTCCCTGCAGCTCTCGTGTCTTTTAGTTCCTCCTATAACCAGGTGTGCGTCGCCTCCTTGTTGGTTTGTCTTAAAACATGTGAATTTATGTTGAAAACATGTGTTTTGTTTCTACCGGGGCTTCGGTAGTGTTAATGCTTTCGATGCTATTGCACGTTTCCAGGAGACGGTAATTCCTTCGAAGAATTCCGGCAATACTGAGCCTTCTCATAAGGGTGATGAGCCAGAGAAATAAGAAAGTTCGACAAGTTAGAGTGAATCTTCTGACAGCAGCACTGGTTCTTTTTCGGGAAGTAGTTCGGTGAGTTTCCCGCTTCTTTTCTTTCTTCCTCCGCTTTTTTGAAAAATTTCTAACTCAAGTTTGCAGGAGGAATCCGGTTCGGAAGACGATTCTGGGGCGGAGCCACACGTAAACTTTCCTTTGGTAACAACGACCGTTGTGGGTGACTTGGAGATAGAAGTTGGCCAATTGCTTGGCACAAATGTGGTTCAAACGGTTGATGATTCCCTGATGGTTGCTGCCGTAGTCATGGAAACATACCCTTTGCAAGTCGCGGGTCCAGTTGCAGGCGCCATTTTCGATCCCCCGTACTTGGTTCCTTACCCAGGTCACGTGTTGGTCGGCGGTTTTAGTGTGCTGGCTAAGTATGAGGAATTATACACTAGGATCTGGAAAAAGTATGGACACATGGCCACAACCAAGAAGATCACCAGTCGATTTTCGTTGGCTAAACGTGTGGAAGAAGCTTTATCTTCAATTGAGGATATGTGCGAAGTGACTGGCCATACTGTATCCGAAGACGTCATTGCTAGTTGGGAGCATTACCGTGGTGTGTGCATGGAAAAGGGATTCAATACTTCGTGGTTTGTCAAAGGCTTTGCTGAGATTCAAAAATTGAAAGATGTAGCGGTCGAAAGACTTTCTGCATAGGAAATCGCACGACAAGAGGTAGAAATCGAAGAGCTTTCCAAGACGTTGACCATGAAGAGAGTGGCTCTTGAAGATGCAAAGGTGACTTTCTCCAAGAAGAGCAGACCTCTGTTAGATGATTTTTCTTGAATGTTTCTCTGTTAAACTTTTATTTAGGTTTTTTGTTTTTGAAAGACATACTAGATGTCTAGTTTAAAGTTCGACCGGTTTTGATAGACAGCTGGTAGTTTTTGAAGATATTGGTTTATTTCTGGGATGAATAATTTTGATAATATAACTCTGATTGTGCTTTCTGATAGGAATATTGCTTTTATGAAAGTGTGTGCTAGCAATCGTCACAAGACGCAATTGTATGACGGTTTTATTAAGAACCCAAAAATAGATCGTATATCCTGTCTGACTTAGACTTACTCAACTTTATTAATCCTTTGCTACAAGAAAGATCCTTTCATGTGAAGGCCGGACTTGAGGGTAGCATTGTTAGCAAGTCCCCAGTCGCTTGGTAGCATCTTTAGTGAGTCTCCAGTTTTCTCGTTTAGTCTTCGCAACTGGTAACCGGGTTGTCTGGTAGTTGAGTTGTAGTGAGTCACCTGGTAGTTGAGTTATAGTGAGTCACCTTCCCCTACCATCTTGACATCTGGGTCGAAGAACGATATCGATGGTCGAAAATTGGCATTGTAACCGATAGCTCAATCCTCCCGCTATGGTCGCCAATTGTTTATCGGTAAAAATCGTTTCTACCGATTTCAGTAAATTCGGTAGGTGAGTGAGAAACTGGTTTAAACCCTAAACAAATATGATTCACGTCGAGAACTTTTTAGGTTCGAGATATCAATTTATACAAGTCCGGCCTAAACCAAGAAATGGACGTTCCAGACTTGCTTCGGTCACAAAGTGAAGGAGAAGGGTTGATTTGTGGAGGGAAGCAAAGAAAGGTGTTGAGACCAGAATAGTTCTGGAAAGGTAGTATCTCGACTTGTATCAGAAAAGTGAAATCTTAGGAAGCTTGCAAAGTTGTCTTTCTGAGAGTGTTGTATATCTCCTGACCAAGACTTGTGTCTGGTAGAAATAGGTGAGACCTATTTATACAAGTTGAGATTGAAATGTACCTTGACCTCATTAAGGAAAATAAAAGGTATTTAAATGGGAGGAGGTGGTAATCAGCGTGTTTAAGAGTGAAGATGTTTTCACTTTTATTTTCCCATTTAATTGACCGCTTTTATTCCTTTTCACGCTTTCTTAATACGAGCATAGTGCACGCTGCATGCTGTGACCTCCAAACCAAAACCCTGAGAAATCATCCCCCAGTTTGTGTTGATGTCTCGAGAGTTGGTTGTACTTTGGGTCTAAGTGGCAATGCCAAGCTGCTAGGGGAGTGTGTGGCATGTGCCAATGTCATGTGAGGAATATCATGACCGCAAGTTACACTTTGAGAGCAAGTGGCAATGCCATAGATGCTAGGGGAGCGTGTGGAATGTGCCAATGGCATGTACGGAATGCCTTGGTCGCGGGTTGCACTTTGAGTGCAGGTGGCAATACCAAAGATGCTAGGGGAGCGTGTGGCATGTGCCAATGGCATGTGTGGAATGCCTTGGTCGCGGGTTGCACTTTGAGTGCAGGTGGCAATGCCAAAGCTGCTACAGGAGCGTGTGGCATGTGCGGAATGCCTTGGCCGCGGGTTGCACTTTGAGTGCAAGTGGCAATGCCAAAGGCAAAGTGTGTTTAGCATGTCGCGGCTAGCTTGGGATAGGTGTGGCTGGCATGATTTTCCATTGGCACGGAGGTGCGGCTGGCATAGAATGCCTTGGCGCGTTTGGTGTGGCTCGCATGATTTGCCATTGGCACAAAGGTGCGGCTAGCATGTCTGGCATGCTTTGGCTCGTTTTGTGTTGCTAGCATATATAGGGCCAAGGCAGAGTGTGTTTGGCATGGAGCGGCTAGATTGGGCTAGGTGTGGATGGCACGATTTTCCATTGGCACAAAGGTGCGGCTAGCATGTTTGGCATGCTTTGGCGTGGTTGGTGTCACTGGCATAGCTAGGGACAAGGCAGAGTGCATTTGGCATTTCGCGGCTAGCTTGGGATAGGTGTGTCTGGCATGATTTTCCATTGGCACAAAGGTGCGGCTAACATGTTTGGCATGCTTTGGCGCGGTTGGTGTGACTAGCATAGCTAGGGAAAAGGCAGAGTGCATTTGGGATGGCGCGGCTAGCTTGGTCTAGGTTTGGCTGGCATGATTTTCCATTGGCACAAAGGTGCGGCTAGCATGGTTGGCATGCTTTGGCACGTTTGGTGTGGCTAGCATAGCTAGGGCCAAGGAAGAGTGCGTTTGGAATGGCGCGGCTAGCTTGGGCTAGGTGTGGCTGGTACGATTTTCCATTGGCACAAAGGTGCGGATAGCATGGTTGGAATGCTTTGGCGCGTTTGGTGTGGCTAGCATAGCTAGGGCCAAAGCAGAGTGCGTTTGGCATGGCGCGGCTAGCTTTGGCTAGGTGTGGATGGCATGAATTCCCATTGACACGGAGGTGCGGCTAGCATGTTTGGCATGCTTTGGCGCGGTTGGTGTGACTAGCATAGCTAGGTCCAAGGCAGAGTGCGTTTGGCATGGCGCGGCTAGCTTGTGCTAGGTGTGGCTGACATGATTTGCCATTGGCACATCGGTGAATTTAGGGTTTCGCTCGTTGTAACCCTAATTTGAAAAAATACCCCCATTAATTACTGACTACATGCATTGAATGTTCTAATAAATATGTCACCGGTGACATTAGGTTATTCGGGGTTTTACAATTTTACCCCTTGTCTAAAAACCACCATCAACACCGTCATAAGGTTGTTGATATGTATGAGAATATCCATAAGGCTCTGTGGGATATTGATCAGAGCCAAAATATTGGTTTTGATTATACCCATATGATGGTTGGTAGTTGTCATAAGAATGAGATTGAAAACCATATTGATTACCACTGTCATATGTCTGATCTTGTGCTCCGTACATATTATTTCCATAAGGAAACATGACGACTCACAAGAAATAGAAAATCAAAAAAAAAAATATATAAAAACAAGCTAAAAAAATAACAAATCAATTAGCAACCGCGCTCCCCGGAAACGGCGCCAAAATTTGATGCGTGTCGTAACCACAACAAATTAATCAAGATATTTCTCACTAATTAAATAAATAATATAGCGGAAGTCAAGTTTGTTCCTACGAAGAGCAGTGTAATTGATATGTTATTTAGTTCAGCAAAATAATAAAAGACAAAGGGGGATTGGTTGAATCAAAGTAAAATAAAAAGAAACAAATAAAAGAAAAAGATGATCAAGGAATCCTTCGTTATTACCAAGCGATAACTGGATTAGTATACTTATATATCTTCATTAGAACCATTCATCACCAACCATAGAATATAAGCTAGCTCAGTGCTATCCCCAAAACTCATTTTACCACGGATACGGAAGTTCTCCAATATCAGATTATATTCAACGAACCACCAAGTAGTAGCTCACTCAAGGTGTAATCCAATCGAACGCTTTAGGATTTGTGAATTAGGTTGATCCCAGTAGTTTAACTCTTAGCTCAAGGTCCACTTGATGGTGTTATCTTCACCCGCAATTGCTCCACAGAATCCCTCTGCAAGGTCTCGCGATTTCTACTTGTGTATGAATTATTCGACGATTACTTATCTCCTAACTCAATACTAGCAATAGAATGATCAAAAGATTAATCTAGCGTGCACTCCAAACAATCTAATTAATCAATCATAAAGATTAAATATGGTAAAGACAAACGATAAGATGATTAAAACTCATAACAAACTTGTATAATAGAGCTTCACACTAGAACATTGAATTCATCCTCAATCAATAGAATTTAGCTACACATGGATTTACTAAAACCCATGAAAAATATATGAAATATGAGAAGAAAATACGTTACAAAATACCAAGGTTTACCCCTAAGGGGCAAACCCTAATTCCTTTCTCCTAGATTCTTCTCTTCTTTTGTGTTATTTTTCTCTGTCAGGAGTTTTGCCGAACAACTGATGTGCAGAAAACGCAGGTTAAGGTAGTTGAGGAGTGCCTCTGTAGGTGTTTATACGCCTCTATTTATATATTTTACCTCCTCCAAATTCGAATCTGATAAATACCCAATCATCCCTGGCCGACATAAAAACAAAAAACGCGTCTCGAATCTCCACCATTCATCTAAAAATTCAACGGTAGAGACACCACTCGGTGTCTGTTTTGTCGACTTGGAAACTCCATTCAACTCTGAATTCTTTCCCAAGTAGTTAATCTCCCAAGCTCCGTATCCTCCTTAAAGTAGGAAATACCATATGGTCCTAGAAATAATATGTTAGAGAGAGTCTAGTCCAATTGACCTAGTCAATTGTCTGTTTGGTCCTATTTGGTAATATAAATTATTATTTGGTCCTAAAAATTATAGTTTGGTCCTAGGATGATATCATGGATGATGTAAATGTAATCTTGTAGTGACAAAAATACCCTTATATTATTGTTTGGTCCTAGAAAATAATGATTTGGTCCTAAGGTGATGTCACAGTCCTTTTTTTTTTCTTAATAAAAATAAATAAATAAAATTTAAAACTTAAATATCTTTTGAACCATATGTCTAAAAATGATAAATTTTATATATTCGGAAAGCGCTCGACGATAGCTTTCCAACGAGTACCATTATCGCTATGTTTCGGAGCTTTTAATTTTTGCCTTATTTTTTAGCTATAAAATAAACTATTATACGAGTTCATTCTAGAAAATGAACTACTATGATGAACTATTATATTCTGGAATGAAGTCCATATAAAAACCTGAAAAAAAGAGACTTCATTCCAGAAATGAAGTCCATATAAAACATATACAAACAGACTTCATTTCTGGAATGAAGTCCATATAAAAACCTGAAGAAAAAAACAGACTTCATTCCAAAAATGAAGTCCATATAAAACATATACAAACAGACTTCATTCCAAAAATGAAGTCCATATAAAACATATACAAACATACTTAATTTCTGGAATGAAGTCCATATAAAAACATGAAAAAAAAACAGACTTCATTCCAGAAATGAAGTCCATATAAAAAGGTTGTATATGTAGAGACTTCATTTCTAGAATGAAGTCCATATAAAAATTAAAAGCTCCGAAACATAGCGACAATGGTACTCGTTGGAAAGCTACCGTCAAGGGCTTTCCGAATATATAAAGTTTATTAATTTTTGACATATATTTTGAGAGATATTTAATTTTTAAACTTTTAAATATTAATGTGAGAATGAGAGAGAAATTAGTAGAGAAAATAAACAAGAGAGAGAAAACTTTCACGTGAGAAGAAAAAATAAGAGAAAGAAGTGATACTTTAGATATTTTAATAATTATGGACCAAATAGAAAAGGTAATTTCTGAAAGGATCAAATAGACATGAGACCACCTAGAAAAGGACCAAACCATATTTTTCCCCTCCTTAAACTCTTGTTAGCACCTCTTAATCTCCTACGTACATTCATCCGATAACCATCACCACTGACTCGATCTCTCACAGCTAACCAAGATTCGAACTCAGCACCCCATCTGGCATCATACAGTTGAAGCAGTACCATGCTCGAACCCTTCTCTGGCAGCATCATCAACCTCCGACCATTTCCATTGCCGAGCAACTCCATTGTCACTACCAATCTCCATCGAGATCATAAACCACTGATCACTGTTTACTTATTCTCCATCGCTGCCAATCTTCACCTGTCCTCTCTGTTTTGCTCACCAGCAGCACCCATCATTCCACGGATAATCATCATCTGCTGCCATGTTTTGGCTCGAGCTCGAGTTCTACAGCTCTTCTTCAACAACAACTAATCATCACCGATGCCTTCAATGGAAACATAGACCTTCAAGTGTCATCGTGCTCATCACTATCATCATCCAGCAGTCCCACTTAAATCCATGCCATCACCGGAAACCATTCATTCTCAACTCCATTGATAATGGCAGCAACTTCTCACTGATATCAAGAACATGCTCCCTCATCGAGACTCCTTCCGGAATTACCAAACCTTTTCCATCTCTCTACCAACTCGATTATCACAGCGTCACTGCCATCTCCCTATCTCCGCCAACTACCAAACTTATTCTCGATCGTCAACAACATCACTATTGGTCGCGGGTTGCATGGGAAAGATGGTGTGCCCCGAGTAATGTAATCGGGTGCCTTCAATGGCTTTTGAATCTTGGCAACCCCTTAAGTAAAAGACTGGACTCCCTTTAGCACTCCCTTGAACTTGACTGCCCCTTAACAGGAAGGTGTCCCTTATCATCCGGTTGGGATGCCAATAGCACTTCCCTTTAGAAAATGACCATTTTGCCCCTTTTAGTCTCCTAGGTTCTTGTTTTGCTCATAACTTCTTCATATGAACTCGGAATGACTTCGTTATTTCGCCATTGTCTTCGTATTCTCGTCCACTACAAGATGAAAAGTGGAAATCTTGTACTTGAACGAGTTCCACTTGGTCTTTGTCCCTTCTCCGCTTTTGGCTAACTTCTTTTATTGCACAATTAAGTGCCAATTCGATTCTTTTGGATGATTCACCTAGCAAAACACAAATAAAGAGAAACAAACATAATATACAATAATTTTGCAAGAAACTAAGCAATTACTAGCATGGATTCGACACTAAATATATGCAAAATATGCACTTAACAGCTTACTACAGACTAGCCTTTAAAATAAAGTTGGATATGTGGATTGGTCTGTGATCCTTTAATAAGTAGTAAAACCTTATTGACAGAGTAAACAAATATTATTAGTGAGTCTCGATCAACTACTTGATTATTTGCTGGGAAACAACTACGTTGCTCTTTTCCGCATAGCTGAGCTGAAAACGCTCCTTGATATGCATGGTAATGAGGTGAGCTTTCTCGGTGTACCACTTAATCTGCATTGAAATAGTTAACCTTTAAATGGAAAAAAAAATGGAAAAAACTTGGTTGTTATGCATCCATGTTTACCATTATGAATCTTGTCCTCTATATCTTGTACAAAGGAGTATGAAGAAGGAAAAGTGTGGGTTCCAACCCGGGCATGTTATTGTAACATCTAAAAAAGTTATCGGGGTTACAATATCTTTGTGGTTCAGAAGGGGTGTTTGTTTCAGCAATTATCAAAATTTTCATCTTTTAATGTTTTGTCAAAGCTTTATTGTAAATACTTTCTTTTGATAGATCTGGTGAAGCTTCTGTATTTGTATTTGGTAAAGCTGTTCATGTCACTTTGATAAGATTTTGTATTTACAATTCACTCCAGTTAAAGGCTAAATGTTTACTCTTCTCTTACCTGTACCCAGGCTGGGAAAGGCGGAGAATTGACTCACGATGAAACAACCATTGTAGCAGGAGAACTTGAGCTTACTATGAAAACAACAGGAGATGCTACGACTTCTATAGCTTAGACATTTTTAATTGATATTAATGCAAAGCTTGATAGGTGAGTAATTATGCATCAATGCTAAAGGAATTTAATTTTGTAACGTGGGATACTTTGTGATACTAAGCACTGTACACGTGAAATTGTTCAGGGAGTTGGTGAATCTAATTCTGGAGAAAGGGCAGAGCAGATTGCCAGTTTTTTTATGAGCAGCCCAGAAACATAATTGGACTTATTCTGGTAATATCTCCAACCTTTGTAGTGTTCTTTCAGTAACTTTAGCCGCAAGTATTACATTTTAATCGGTTTCACATCTGCAACTACTGAAAAAGTAACATAAGATTATATCTTCTTGCTAAAATTTGAGTTTAGTGTGTGGAGTTATATGTTATATGATATATACCCACAACTAGCTGCTTGTATGATCCATGATTTTGACTTTGCTATTTCATGCCAAAAAGACTAACCTACTTTGATAAGCAGAGCGGACTTTGAAGGTATCTACGTGGTCAATTTCTTTTCAACTGACCAACATAATGTGACACCCTACCCAATAGAGAGGACTATCGTTTGGCATGTATGTTTAATCGATACGCATTATATGTATGAGTAACTTTTAAGAACATCTGGATTTTGGTTTATTGTTCCTGTACTTAATTGATATGAAGCAATAAATTCCATTCTAAGTGCTATATATTTTATAGGGAAAAAGATTAAGTCAGCAAACCTCCATAATTTCTTTAGCCGAAGTTGGAGATGGGCCATGAGAGATGATGAAAGAATTTGATGGCAACATCCCTGCTCTTGTGGGTTCAAATCTAGAAAATAAAGATGAAGGCAGAAGAAAGACTTAAATATTGTAAATATTTGTTACAAGTTCTTTTACCAGTCTTAAATCAAATCCAGGAAGAGCAAGCAATGGAAAAGGAGCTGAAGGCTAAGATTCAAGGTACCTGGCTTAAGCTTGTTCATCATTCACCCTTTTTATATTGTCCGTTTTCGAGTTAAGCAATATGTTTCTTTACTTAGAATAAATATTCTACAAGATCAAAGTAATGTATGTTGGAAAGTGCTGGTTGTGCGTCCATATGAAGGGTTTTCTTGGGATATGCATTTCCTTATCAGTTATTTTCTTTTCTACTAAGTAACTAGTCTATTTGAGAAGGAACATCACCTTCTAGGTAACTAGTCTATTTGAACTGTATTACAGAAATACAAATGGTGTGGACAAGATGATGGATGAGATTAATGAGTAGACTGAGAACATGAAGCAGGTTCGGGGAGCATTGTCAAACCCCATTGGAGCAACTGCTGAATTTAATGAGGTAACCTTTTGCATTTTATTTATATTCGTTAAGATTAAAATTAACCTTGAGCAGAGAGTGATAGTTAGTTATTTTTGTTGGTTTTAGGATGAATTGTAATCTGAACTCGAGGAGTTGGAAGGAGATCAGTTGGAGGAACAACTTTTACAAACCTGCAACCCAAAGTCAGGTTCAAATCAAGGTAAAGTTTTCAGTGGTTTCATTTAGTTTAGCATTTCTTTAGAGTACTGTATGTTTTTTGTTTTGTTTAGGATATTGTTGTCGAATATCGAATAATAATTTATGGTGATTGCTTGTGCAGACTCAAGATAATTGCCATACTACTAGCTTCTTTGGGTGTTAAATTGGGAAGCCTTTGTCATGAAAAGAATCATCTCCTAATTATTTGTCGGTAATGGTCCTTGATTAAACATTTAGTGTAAGAAAACAAAATCGATATACATTTCAGACACAAATCTTATATACCCATTTCAACTGTCTTAAGTTATATTGTTTTATCTATTGCTGGCATAATATTTTGAACACCATTATTAGTTTCTGATGCATTATTTTCTTCTTATTCTTGAAGAGGCCTTCACTTTCATGTTCTCTTACGACTTTCACCGGGTCTTTTTATATCTTCATCTAGTTAACCATCTAAAATAGTGGAATTGATCCTGATGCATTTATGGGAGGACCAGAGGGCTTATACCCCTGAAATCATATCCAAGCAAGAGGTTGTACCATTAAATGGAAGCCATTAGGTCCCTTTGCAGATGCACGTTTTGAGTAAGTTTCTACTTATGATTTAGAGAATGAACTGAACTTGGGAAATTAGTAGGTTTGTATGACTTTCCTCAAAATTTAATACTTAACAATAACCGATTTTTGTTTGGTACTTGATAGAATTTCTATTCCTTTTGAATTTCTATTATAAGTTTCTACTTATGATTTAGAGAATGAACTGAACTTGGGAACTTAGTAGGTTTCTATGACTTTCCTCAGAATTTAATACTTAACAGTAACAGATTTTTGTTTGGTACTTGATAGAATTATTATTCCTTTTGAATTTGAATGTTGATATGAATTGATTGAATGTTGATATGAATTGATTGATTGAAGAATGTATTGAATGTGGATTATGGATTAGAATGAAGAAAATGCTATTATATTTCAGGCATGTAAACTGAGAGTGCAGGTCCATCATCGTGACCTGTATTACATGCCTGTAAACAGGAAGCCCGGATCCATAAAAATGATTTGGGCAACCCATTTTTTTTATTGTAACTGAAAGAATTGTCATGGAGATAAGTGTGACAAAAATTGTGAAGTAAAAACAACACGTGTCATCATCTTGTTGTTGTTACAAATGAGAGTAACAGTTTAATCGTCACAAAAGCCGTGACAAACGGACGACACGTGTCCAATAAGAAATCGTTATAAAACTAATGGCAACACTAATATGTGTTACTATATTCGTAAAAAAATGGTACACGTGTCGCTGACCCAATTGTTGCAAGGTTTCAGTAACAATTATAACCGTTGTCATATATGTGACTTTTTAAGACACGTGTCACTCACTTAATTATGGTAAATAGAGAGTAACAGTTTAAACCGTTACGGTAAACGTTACTAATTTGACACGTGTCGCTATCATAAAATTAGGTCAATCGTAACTATTAATTATTGTAACGGTTATTTTATGTGATTGTAGTGGGCGAATGTCACAGATAAAATCGTCACAAAAGCGTTTCACAGTTATTTATGACAGCTTATTTTCAACAGGTTATAACCGTTACAAATCTCATCAGTAACGGTTATAGCCTGTGAAAAAATCCAGGAAATGGTGTAGTGGATGTCGCTAAAGTGATGATATCACACATACCAGTTGCAAACCTACATGCAAGGTTACGAATCCCCAATAAGGGATATACACCATAGACTAAGGTGTTACAACTACACTTAGTGAAAGTGTGGTTGAGGTCGTGGCTCCATAAATGAAGATGGGGAGACCACCAGGTTCGATCAATGCACACCTAGAATGGAAGTATATGGTTAAGGAACAACCTAATTTGTATCATTATTGAAATCATCTAATTTGATTGTCTCTGACTATGTCCATGAATCAATTCTGGAGGACGCTCCGAAGGTTAATGATTCCAAAGAACAATGAAATGCTAAAGGATTATGAGAATACACACGAGTCAATGGAAAGATCGTGCGAGCATATTAATGATTATTTTTATATATGGTTGCTCAAGGAAATAGAGAAGTATGAGATCGAACCATGCTTTTTATTATTTAATATAAAGAAAGAGCATAATTGGCGTAAACAATCTAGGTAGAACTTGGTTCTTTGACAAATATATAGGTATTTGTTGTGGTAGTGCTAACCAACCAAGTGTAAAGTCTATTGTACATACATGATTAATTTGTCACAAAGCATAATGAGAAGAAAGCAGTCTTAAAGTATAAAGATTCGCCTTGTGGCGTGAGGTTTCTCACAAAGCCCTAGAATTGTTCTCTTGTCATGAACGTTATAAAGTTCCGCTACTTAGTTAGCTTGGTAATTTCAAAAGGACTTGAAATGCATCATATGTATGTGGTTGTTACGTATCTCTGAAAGAATCAAGAGATAAAAGATATTTACAAAAGTGCTTGATAGACTTTTGTTTCCCAAATCAAGTAAATCTAAACCACAGAGTGCATTTACAATTAAATAGAACGTTCACTTATAGATTGAAGCAATCAGGCGTAAGTGGTATACCCGTCTAAGTGGCTATTTGATTTGGAGGGGATAGACAAATAAGTTATTTTTTATTGCGTATTCACAAGAAAGTTCCTAATTTGGAATTATAGATATTTATGTCGACGGTACAAAAATGATGAGTACTCTTGATGTAATAAGAAACTTTAAAATCTATTTAAAATCCGAATTTGAGATGAAAAATCTAGGGAAATATCGATCAAATATTGAGCTTGTGGTATATTATTCCACCAGTTTTCATATGTCTAAAGTTGTCAGGCAATTTAACAAAGACATGCATCCTGATAGCACTCCCATGATTAATCGAGGTTGGAATGTAAGTAAGTAACCATTTTGTCCAAAGAAATATGATGAAGATGTGTTGGGAGATGAAATTCCCATATATAAGTACAATAGACGCATTGTTGTACTTAGTATAATAATGTACTCGATTAAATTTTACATCCTCAGGGAACTTGTTAGCTAGATATAGTTTCGCGCCAACGCAACGTCATTGGAATGGTATAGTGAATGTAATCATGTACTTAAAAGTAACCATTGACATAAATTTGTTTTATCCCTGTAAAGACATAAAAAGGAATGCTAATGAAAGTGCAATCCAAAAGTTGTTGATTATAAAGGAATAATAATCTCTTCTCTAAATAAAGTAATCAGGGGAGATATGGTAGATTATTTTCTAAGTCATTACCTATACTCAGTTTCGCAAAGTACATGACTAAGGAAACTGTCTGGAACAACTATGAAAGTAATCAGGGGAGATGCCGACATCAGTGGAGGGGATCTAAGGATATGATGCCGACATATTTTACTTCGAAATTGAAGCTGTGTTGTACTCTTTTTACCTTCGATCGAGAGTAGTTTTCCCCAAAGGGTTTTGTTACTCGACAAGGTTTTTAGCGAGACAACACTAAAAACATCAAGTATGTTGAACTTTGAAGACATAAAGATCGCATTGATAGTACTGAGAATATATGATCAAAGAAATGAAACACGATATTCTCTTAAGAAACGTAACTTCCAGAATCAACATCATGGTCTTATAAACATTCAAGTCACCAAAGTAAAGTGTGATAAACTCCTTTTGACTGCATTAGACTAATGAAAATTGTATGATATCAGGGGGAGCATCTAATGGTGTGTTGAACTATTTTCCTTCACCAAAGTTGCTTTTTTCCACAGGGTTTTATTACTCGGAAAGGTTTTTAATGAGACAACAACAAACACCTGGAATGTAATTTCCTAGATAAGGATATTTTCTTTCCCACGAGTATTATTAGCCTTAAGAGTTATAAGCAACTAGTAAACTTCAATGGAGCAAAGTTATCATATGCAACAGACCACTTTTACTTGCATCTGTCATTTTGTACTCTTTTCCCTTCGTCAAGGTTTTATCCCACTGGGTTTTCCTTGTTAAGGTTTTAATGAGGCAACATCTTTGAGTCCATATATGTTCTAAGTTTGCTTAATATTGTACTCCTTTTCTTTAGTTCAGGTATTGTCCCTATGGGTTTTTCCGGACAAAGTTTTAACGAGGAAATTAACTTAGACTCGTCTATCTTTAAAGATCATATTGCATGTGATGAACTACATGTAAAGTATGAAACAACATGTGAAGTAATACATGTGAAGAGTTATACAAGGTTTTTTTCCACTGGATTTTTTCCTTATCAAAGTTTTAATGAGGAAATTGATTTCGGCACAAATCATCAAGGAGGGAATGACATTTGAAGAACAACATTCAAAGCACTATATGTGAAGAACTATGTATAAAGTTTTGTTATTGAACCGCACAAGGGGGAGTGTTATAGGGCCTATGGCCCATGTATGTGGGGTCCATCTAGTTATTGAATTGTTGGAACATTTCGAAGATCTTGCGCCTACATGGCTACCTAATGTGTTGCCACCTATGAGGGATATACAAAACGCCATTGATTTGGTGTCTGGTTCTGCACTACCTAATTTGGAAGCAAATAGGATGCCTCCTGCACACCGTCTGGAGATGCGGAGACAAGTCGAAGAGCTGCTACAAAAGGGTTTGATCACTGAAAGCAAGAGCCCGTGTGTTGTACCAGCCTTATTGACTCCCAAGAAAGATGGTTCTTGGAGAATGTGCGTCGACAGTCGAGCAATCAACAAGATTACCATCAAGTATAGGTTTCCTATACCCAGATTGGAGGATATGTTGGACATGTTGGATGGTTCTAAGTTTTTCTCGAAGTTAGACTTACAAAGTGGATACCATCAAATTCGTATTCGGGTTGGGGATGAATGGAAAACTGCGTTCAAAACACCGGACCACCTTTATGAATGGCTTTTAATGCCTTTCGGCCTTCAAATGCTCCTAGTACTTTTATGCGCATGATGACAGAGGTATTACTTCCTTTCATTGGTTCTTTTATAGTAGTATACTTCGATGATATTTTGGTGTATAGTCGTACCAAGGAGGAACACCTAGTTCATCTGAAACAGTTGATGGAGGTTCTTTTGAGGTAAAAATTATATCTCAATCTTAAGAAATGCTCATTTTTGCGCGAAGAGGTAGAATTTTTGGGATATATTGTTTCATTTAGTGGCTTAATGGCTAATCCTATGAAGGTGAAAACGATTGTGGACTGGCCTACTCCTCAATATGTGACTGGTGTGCGTAGTTTTCATGGGTTAGCTACCTTCTATCGGATATTTATAAAAGGGTTTAGTATCATTATGAGTCCTATAACTGAGTATCATAAAGGGGAAACTTTTCGGTGGACAAAAGAAGCATCAATCGCATTTGAGAAGATTAAGAAGCTAATGAATGAGGCTCCAGTTTTGGTTCTACTGGATTTGGAGAAGCTATTCGTGGTGGAATGTGATGCTTCTAATGTGAAGATTGGAGCGGTCTTGCTCCAAGAAGGCAGACCTGTGTCATTCTTTAGCGAGAATATAATTGAAACTAAATGAAAGTATTCTACTTATGATCTGGAGTTTTATGCTTTAGTTCGTGCTTTACAACATTGAAGACATTATCTTGTCCACAAAGATTTTGTGGTTTACTCTGATCATGAAGCTTTGCGCTACTTACAGTCTCAAAAGAAACTCAAGCCTCGACATGCAAAGTGGATCGACTATCTTGAAGAGTTTACCTTCTCCCTAAAGCATAAATCTGGATCAGCGAACAAGGTAGTTGATGCTCTTAGTCGTCTCCATATGATGGTGACAACAATGCAAGCTCGTGTAGTCGGGTTTGAGGTAATTAAGGACCAATATGCTGCTGACCCCTATTTTGGTTCAGTAGTACAACAGTTAAGTACATCACCAACATCGTCAAGTTTGTTATTTGTTATTCATGATGGTTATCTCTTTCGTGATAATCGATTATGCATTCGTGTTGGCTCCTTAAGGGAGAGTATTATCCGAGAGCTTCATGGTGGAGGGTTAGCAGGACATTGGGGATGAGACAAGACCCTAAAAGCTGAAAAGATCCATTATTATTGGCCTTCAATGGACAAGGATGTTGATAGATTGATCAAGAGGTGTCGAATATGCCAATTTGCAAAGGGACAGTCCCAAAATACCGGATTATATACTCCATTGCCAGTTCCACACTCTCCTTGGGTACACATCAGTATGGATTTCGTGCTATGATTGCCGAAAACATCAAGACAACACGATTTTATTTTCTTTGTGGTGGATAGATTCTCTAATATGGCTCACTTTATTCATTGTTCTAAGACTGCTGATGCTTCCAATATTACATCTTTTTTCTTTAATGAGGTGGTACGTTCACATGGATTCTATTCTTCTATTGTGTCAGATCGTGATGTCAAGTTTCTGGGTCACTTTTGGAGGACTCTATGGAAGAATTTAGGAACTGACTTATGTTATTCTACAATTGCCCACCCTCAAACTGATGGACAGGCGGAAGTAATGAATCGGAGTTTGGGAAATTTACTTATAAGTTTAGTGGGAGATCATATTAAGAGTTAGGATCAGTTTTTATCTCAGGATAAGTTTGCATACAACAACTCAGTTAGTCGTACGACCAAGAGAACACATTTTGAGGTAGCATATGGTTTTCTTCCGCAACATGTTATTGACTTGGTACCTTTTCCATTGGATACCCAAATCTGCAGCGAAGGTGAGGCTTATGCTGACCACATAAATAGTATACATCAAGATGTGTGAGAAACTATCAACAAGAGCAATGAGCATTACATGAATACATCCAATGTTAATCACAAGCACAAGGAATTTCAAGAAGGTGAAATGGTAATGGTGTTTATGTGAAAGGAAAGGTTCCCACGGGGAAGATATCATAAGTTAGCATCAAGGAAGATGGGACCGTGTAAGATAGTTAAAAGATCAATTCCAATGTGTATGTTCTTGAGTTTCCCGACGACTTACAAATCAGTCCCATTTTTAAAGTTTCTGATTTGTATGACTTCTATGAGTTCGATGGAGATGGTGTTGCTGATGCACCGAATAATCAGCAACCAGTACAAGGGAGGTTGATTGACGAACCACCTGATGTGATTCAAGAAGTACTCGATGTTAAGGAGACTATATCCCGACGTGGAAATCCATATCGACAGTTCGTATTTAAGTGGCTTGGAAAGACAACTAAGAGAAGTACATGGGTTACAGAAGAGGAGCTGAAACGACACTACCCACAGATATATGCTGAAGTTGAAGCAGCATTCTCGTCGGAGACGAGCTTATTTTCAAACTGGGGTGGTTGATGCAGGGGAATAATATTTCTCTGTAAAGTTTATTTATTTTAGGATACGTTTTTCTAGTTTGTCTCTTAAGAAAGGGCGTTTTTGTCCTAGTGTTTAGTTTTCCTTATTTAGGTTTGTTTGTAGTATAAATAGGATGTTAGGCCGTCCAAAGAGGATAGACTTTTATATACTTTTACTACGTTTTATAATCTATTGATTATATCAGAGAATTAGGTTTTATCCCTAAACTCTATTTATCTGCGTTCTTATTGTTTCAACCTAGGGTTCTAATCATTTATCGTTGTTTAATTACCTTAGTTTATTATTCTGATCTCTAGTTGTGCATTATTGGATCACTGCTTTTGAGTCAGTTCTGAAGACAATATCATAAAATTCATTCTGTATAGCCCATTCCCCTCCTATGATGATTGCATAAATCTTTGCAAAATAATTGGTTGATATCCCCAGACCACCTGAGATTGCTATAATGAATTCACGTGTGCTATCTCTCCCACCAATCCCATATCCTGATGCACTTGGATTTCCTCACATGCTTACATTTGTTACATTACATTGATAAGTTTGATGAATTTTTGCTTCCATTAATTTGTTGATACGAGTTTCATTTTATTTTTAGGTTGTATGTTTAGTATTTGGGTCGAAAAGATGCATTGATAATCCAGGTCGGATCCTTGTCTTGGCAACACTATGAAGCCGGATCAATTTTGGGGTGAGGACCCACCATTCAATAAGGATGCAGAGTTAAGAAACGAGATAGCTGAACAGGCTTTGACAGCTATAATGACAGGGGAAATAGTGGAACTGGAGATACTAGTCGCTGCATTGGTAATTAATTTTGTTTATCTGATTTTCAATGAATGGTAAAAATAGTGTTACTTTTGGATGGCTTTCTGGCCATCCTTGGAGGCCTTCTGTTCTGTAGAATCATTGAGAGGTGAACTCACTGATTGGTGATGTTTGACCTGACCCATAAGTAGAATTTGGAATCAGCAAGATTGGTACTATAAGTATGAAGCCTATGCCTTGGCAGCTAAAGATGGTATATTATATATTTGGCATTGCCACATTACTAACCCACGATTCTTTTTCTGTAGATTCCAACTTATGGGTCCAAGGAATAGGCTCCCTACAAATGTGGAAGTTGAAGGTGTTTATTACACAAGGATTCTCTGTCATGTCCAAGGAACTAGCAAATCGGTAATTCAGGCTAGAATTGTGGGATGAAACATTAAAGGTACCTTAAATTTACATGGTTTGATTGTGCATGTCGCTAGTGGTGCAAGTCAATTATCCTATGATTGGTTGATCAAGAAATTAGATCCTTTCAGCTGTCAAAAACAGAAAAAGAGTATAACTAAGTTTAGGAATCTTATACACCTAGTCATCAAGAGAACAAGAATTTATGTAAGATTACTAGCACCAAGAATTTATATCCTCAAAGCACTAATTGCATTGATGTATACCTTATCTTATTATTAAGATGAGACATCTTATATAAGATAGTGCTATTCAAGTAACATGAGTTTTTTCAATTACTCTTTCAGGGGTGTTTGTTCCCTGTCAGAAATCTAAATCAGGAAACATGGCTTTATAATTGTACAACTACATCTATATTGTTTGAAATTGGAACAAAAAATTTATGCTTTGGGGTTTGTTATAATTTTTTGAAATTTAGAAAGACGAGCATACTTTGAGATATGCTGCAACTCTTGGTACACCATGTCACTAAAAAACTCTATTTTTTGACATATTTTGATTTCTCGAACTCATTTATTGACTCGAATTCAGACATACATTTCATAACTCAGTTACTTTCCTGCTCCGTTGACTCAAGATGCTTATGGCTATCTCTCGCACCTTTTACATTGATAAATAGTGGTGCACAAACTACAATAGATAAGACCATAAAGTCCATAGTCAATGAAACATTAACCAACTTCTCCATTGTAGTTATGGATCTTGATTTATTTCTGATTTGATTTGGGATGTTGGTCTTGGTACTCATATCCAGCTTTGGAATGATAAATGGTTGCCTAATGGAACTTTCCCTGTTCCTAACCCTGGTGTTGTTATGGATTTATCCTTAAAAGTTTCCGATTTTATAACTCCTCAAGGAAAATGGAATTTTAATCTTATCACTGAATTATTTCATCCCGATACTGTAATTGTACCCTAATTAATCTCACACTGATTCAAGGTACAATCGTGCTCCTTATGCCTCTGATCCCAGCACGATACTATGCACTTGATTCCCTTAGCTGATCTCACCCACAACTAAGAATTGCTACAACCCAAAGTCGAAGACTTGATAAACAAATATGTCTCACACAGAAAAGTCTATTGGAATAGATAAATATGTCTCCCACAAAAATACCTACGAGTTTTGTTCCGTCTTTTGATAAATCAAGGTGCACATGAACCAATTGACAAACCAGACTTATATTCCCAAAGAACAACCTAGTATTATCAATCACCTCACAATAATCTTAATCGTATGGTAGTGAAACAAGATATTGTGGAATCACAAATAATGAGACGAAGATGTTTGTGACTACTTTTTATCTTGCCTATCGGAGAATCAATCTTGATAAAATCTTAGAGAAGATAACACTCAATATGATAGAATATAGAAATATCATAACACGCAACTCCAGAGAAAATAGTTGGGTCTGGATTCACAATCTCAATGAAGCCTTTAAGTCATTAACCTACAGGGTTTCGTAAAAAACCTAAGGTTAAAGGAGAATCGACTCTAGTCGCAACTAGTATCACACACGAGGAATGGGGATTAGGTTTCCCAGTTGCTAGAGTTCTCCTTTATATAGTTTTGAAATTAGGGTTTCCAATCTAAGTTACCTTGATAACAAAGCATTCAATAATCACAGGTTAGATAAAAACATGATTAAACCCAAGCTAATATCTTTCAACCGTTAGATCGAACTTAGCTTGTTATACAAAAATGAAATGTACCCTCATTTAGGTTTATGTAACCGTACCTAAACGTGTACACCATGTTGGCTTAACACTAGTTAACCGAGGTTATCTATATGAACACTCTCATATCAACCTTATTCATCTTAACCATAACTAGTTCGAATGACTCAAATGAAACTAGTTAAAGAGTTGTTCAATTGCTATATTCTCATAGAAGTGTACAAGAACACAATTGAAGCAAAATCTGTTTGATTCACTTGAATTAGTTCATGAACATTATAGCCAAAGTTTGCAAAGAATGTTTTCCTTAATATATAAATGTATTAGTTCATGAGCCAACTGATTTTATACTTTAACCACTCAAGTACGCATACGGGTACCCATACCTAAGTAGCTGGTATGAGTGTGGGTTCTCCACTATGCGAATGGATACGGATACTAAGTACACTTCCAAAACCCATTAGAAATTCCCGAACCTAGACCTTACGCAAGTACGCGCACCGGTATGTGTACTTGATACCCGGAATTCCATAACTATAAGTACGCATACGGGTATGCATACTCTACTTCATGTCATGGATCAAATACATGCAAGAATGCATACTATATTCATAATCCATTAGTTATAAACTCTATTTCAATCATTGAAACTTTCTTAGAGGATGACAATAGCCGTTTTCACACACTATTAGCATCAAAGCAATTTTCAAGATATTGAAATAATCATAACGAAACATTCCAAGTCTACAACAAATGATTGTATCACACAAACCATGTAAGATGTTACTAGGAAATTTTCAAGATATTGAATATAAGATGATCTTGGCTGAAGCGAAATCTTACCAACACATATTTCGAGAAATATGTAAGCGAGTTAACCTCAGCTCGAAATCTCAAATGTGTATAATCGAAAACTATCGTAATACGACTTTTGTCTCAATATAAGAGATATAGTATAAATAGGCTTTCCAAGTGATAGATGAGTTTCAATCTCTACATAACTTTTGTTGATGAATTTCCAGAAGCTCTCCTTAGTAGTTCTTCATATTCAAATGATGAACGCCGTGAAGTATAAAGCTCAACTACACAATCTATCTTAGTCCAAGACATCACTATAAGTAGATTAGAAATCAAGACTTATAGTTTTGATCACTAAAATTGACAAACAAGCTTGAGATAGAAACTCTTGCGAGTTCGACCGAGCAATGCTCTAACAATATCCCCCTTTGTTAATTTTAGTGACAAGGCTATCAATACATACAGATTACAAAATAAATAAACTTTGTAGCTTTTCATCCAAATGCTTGATCTCCTTGGTTCTTCAACATTACTCGAAATCTTCGTCACTTTCAAGTACTCCAATGATTCTAAATGTGCTAAACTCAGTATCAACTAGACAGTTAGACTCAATCTATAGAAAGGTATATCAAAGCAATTTGTATCTCTACCTCTCAATTCAAATAGCAATTAGAAAATAGAAATTTGTGAGCCCGATTGAATATAAGATAAATAACTTGAACGGTACCAAATACTAATGTTCAAGGATCAATCAATTTCAATCAACAACCAAAGGTCGGATTTACCAATTGATCGATTCAACGCACAACATGTGATATTTCTATTATATAACAAAATATAATGTGGAAAAGAAATAATATAGGCACCAGAATTTTGTTAACGAGGAAGCCGCAAATGTAGAAAACCCTCGGGACCTAGTTAGTTTTGAATACCATATTGTATTAAGCCGCTACAAACACTAGACTACTACCAATGAACTTCAGACTGGAATGTAGTTGAACCCTAATCAATCTTACACTGATTCAAGGTACAATTGTGCTCCTTACGCCTATGATCCCAGCAGGATACTACACACTTGATTCCCTTATATGATCTCACCCACAACTAAGAGTTGCTACGACCCAAAGTCGAATACTTGATAAACAAATCTATCTCACACATAAAAGTCTATTGGAATAGATAAATCTGTCTCCCACAGAAATACCTACGGGTTTTGTTCCATCTTTTGATAAATCAAGGTGCACAAGAACCAATTGATAAACCACACTTATATTCCCGAAGAATAGCCTAGTATTATCAATCACCTCATAATAATCTTAATTGTATGGTAGCGAAACAAGATATTGTGGAATAACAAACGATGAGACGAAGATGTTTGTGACTACTTTTTATCTTGCCTATCGGAGAATCAATCTCGAGCAAATCTTAGAGAAGATAATACTCAATACGATAGAATATGAAAAGATATGAACACACAACTACAGAGAAAATAGTTGGGTCTGGATTCACAATCCCAATCAAGTCTTTAAGTCGTTAATCTACATGGTTTCGTGAAAAAACTAAGGTTAAAGGAGAATCGACTCTAGTCGCAACTAGTATCACACAAGAGGTGTGGGGATTAGGTTTCCTAGTTGCTAGAGTTCTCTTTTATATAGTTTTCAAATCATGGTTTGCAATTTAAGTTAACTTGGTAACAAAGCATTCAATATTCATCGTTAGATGAAAACCTGATTAAACCCAAGATAATATCTTTCAACCGCTAAATCTAACTTAGCTTGTTATACACAAATACAATGTACCCTCATTTAGGTTTATGTAACCGTACCTAAACATGTACACTATGTTGGATCAACAGTAGTTAACCGAGGTTAGCTATATGAACACTCTCATATCAACCTTATTCATCTTAACTACAACTAGTTCAAATGACTCAAATAAAACTAGTTAAAGAGTCGTTCAATTGCTATATTCTCATACAAAAACACAATTGATGTAAACTCGGTTTGATTAACTCGAATCAATTCATGAATATTATAGCCAAGGTTTGCAGAGAATTCATTCATTAATATATAAATGTATTATTTCATGAGCCAACCGATTTTAGAACTTTAACCACTCAAGTATGCATACGGGTACGCATACTTAAGTAGCCAGTCTGAGTTTGGGTTCTCCAGTATGTGAACAGGTACACATACCTAAGTACACTTCCAAAACCCAACGGAAATTCCCGGACCTATACCTTACGCAAATACGTGAAACGGTATGTGTATTTGGTATCCGGAATTCCACAACTATAAGTACGCATACGTGTATGCATACTCTAGTTCCGGTCATGGATCACATACATGCAAGAATGCATACTATGTTCATAATCCATTAGTTATAAACTATATTTCAATCATTGAAACTTTCTTAGGGGATGACAATAGCCGTTTTCACACACTATTGCATCAAAGCAATTTTCAAGATATTGATATTATTATAACAAACATTTCAAGTCTAAACCAAATGATTGTATCAGAAAAACTATGTAAGATGTTACTCGGAACTTTTCACATGATCATCTTTTGAATTTTTTCAAGAATATAAGATGAACTTGGGTGAAGCGAAAGCTTACCAACACATATTTCGAGAAATATGTAAGCGAGTTAAACTTAGCTATAAATCTCAAATGTGTATAATCGAAAACTATCGTAATACGACTTTTGTCTCAATATAGGAGATAGAATAAAAATATACTTTCCAAGTGATAGATGAGTTTCAGTCTCCACATACCTATTGTTGATGAAGTTCCACAAGATCTCATTTGTAGTTCTCCGTCTTCAAATGATGAACGTCGTGACGTCTCAAGGTCAACTACACAATCTATCTTAGTATGAGACATCACTATAAGTACACTAGGAGTCAAGACTTATAGTTTTGATCACTAACATTGAAAAACAAGCTTGAGATAAAAACGCTTGCGAGTTCAACCGAGCAATACTCTAACACTCTGGCTCATATGTAGTTTAAGGTTATAGTTGTTGAGAAAGTCTTAACTGTATTTCCAAAGGAGTATTTACTGGATTTGCGTCCTTCATACCACACTGATACCTTATCAATGTAATCCTTTTGATATAAATCCAACTTTCCTTCAACTTGGTTTCTATATGAATCTCTATGCCCAATATCTTCTTTGTTACATTTAAGTCCTTCATTTCAAACTCACTACTCAACATTTGTATATATGATATATCTTGGCAAGCTATCAACATATCATCAGCCTATAATCGAAAATACACAAATGAACCAACTTGGAGCTTCCTATGATATATGAGACTACCATACTTACTCATATCATAGCTATTTTCAAACTTAATTAAACGTATCAAAACGTTTATACCACTTCCTTTGCAGACTTCTTTAGACCACACAAATATTTCTTCACCAAACATATATGATCTTTCTTGACATGAACTTCAAACCCTTTTGGTTTTGTATGTAAATACGCTCTTCCAAATCAGCGCGATAAAACGATATCCTAGCATTTAGTTGTTCCAATTCTAGATCACTCAAATCAACTATAGCAAATAATGTTCGAACAAAACTATGTTTAACAACAAGAGAAAATACCTCATTGTAGTCAATGCCTTTCCTTTGTATAAAACCCTTTTATACAAGACTTGTTTTGAACCTTGTTCCTTCACCATCTGAAGTACCTTCTTTCTTCTTGACGACCCATTTGATTTCCATAATCTTTTGTTCCATAAGTCTTTCAACTATCTCACAAGTCTCATTCTTGTCAAGAGACTCAACTTCTTCAATCATATAAGTTCCCCACTTTGTTGATTCTTCTCCACTGATTGCTTCTTGGATAAGAGCAGTGATCACTCCTATCTATGTTCTCACCTACTCCAAGTGTTGTTGGAGAATTAATACTCAGTTGAACCCACAAGTTTTGCTATCTCAAGCTTGTTGTCAATATTAGGTGATCAATTTAATTTCTTGATTTCTAGTCTACTAAGTCAAGTTTCGGATAGGTTAGAATTGTAGTTGAGTATCAGAGATGATCCTTGAAGACTGAAGATCGACGAAGACATTTGGAGAACTTCTGTATCAGGTATGTGAAGACTGAACCATTCTATTTTACTCACTATACAATCATTGTATCTATTGAGACTATGTCGTATGACTTATAGTAGATTTAAAAATAAGATGTTTCGAGTTAAGCTTGTCCCGTGAAAAATCTTTAAATATGATTTAGCGATTAGATGTTCGAAGGTCCTAAACAATTTTAGTTCTATGAATTAATTTGTGGATCAATTGAAAGTTTCCCATGCAAATAATTATATCACTTGGGAATGTTTCAAACATCATAAAATAGAAATATGAAATTACGGAAATTTCTACTCAGGGTAGGTTGGCGAACCAGTTCGCAAACCATAGATATATGAAATTAGAAATACATGAAGGTTGGAGAATCAGTTCGCAAACTGTAGGTTCAGTCGGGTACAGTTCACAAACCAAGTTGGAAAACCGTGGTGAACTGAAATTTAAATTGGATAGAAATTGGCTAGCAATTAGCGAACCCATTTAACGAACTAAAGTTAACAGAGTTTCAGAGTCTAGTAGGGTTGGCGAACTGGAATTCGGTCAGCTTGCACAAGTTAACTTTCTTCAAAGCTTCATAGGTTTACATTAATGAGTAACTATCACAAATTCTATTATCAAGCAGTGCATTATAAAATATTAGGGGTACAATTTTTATTTCCAATTAAATATGCACCCAGAGCCACAAATTCCGACCCAAATCACAAATCGGACATCACAAAAGTAAGAAAGTCACAAAAGTAAGAAAGAATAAATGATGTGACCCCATTAAGATTGCGAGTCAGATCCAAGTGAAACCGGCAAACGCGTAACAAGTTGCGCCACAAGCCATTTTTGAATATAAAACTAGTCTTTTAGTAATTAAGAAGGAGAATAAGAATGGACCCTAGCTCAGCTAGTCATCCCCGTTCCCCGAAGTTTCATGCATTCCAGGAGGTCCCAGGTTCAAGTCCCCAATGACGTAACATTGCAGGAATTAACATGGAAGGTAGTGTTAGTTTTCCCCCCTTGTGACACAATCTCGCCCCCCTCCCGCTTCGGCTCCCCTTGACAAGGTTATCCATGATGCTCGCTGGTAGACTAGCACAACAACCTGTTCAATTAATGTAGTAGTATGTCATTGGAGCCTAACTTGTTAGGCTTCCAACTAGTTTCATGTAATAATATTACGTATTAAAATGACAACTAAAAAAAATAAAAAAATTAAGGAGAATAAAATGGCAACTAAAAAAAAAAAATGCCAACTGAAGTGAGCCAAACGCACCCTGACAAATGTGGGATTTAGGGATTCTCTTTTATTACGAAATCTCAAATCAGAGATAAAAGCCCTAAGTTTAGAAACATTACAATCAAAGAAAGGGTTTAGGGATTATTTTTTAATGAATTGAAAATCGTAAGTTGATAATCAAATTTCCAAACTCGTTCATCACCATCTGTTCAATTTTGGGATTTTTTTTTCTATCAGTCAATGGATGGAAATTGGGAGGGGAATCCTAGTTCTAATTCTCTAACCGAAGATTTGTTGATTGAAATTCTGTTATGGCTACCAGTAGTATCCCTTTTACGATTCAAGGCTGTCTGCAAGTTATGGCGATCGATAATTGGAAGCTCGGATTTCATACATCGACACGCCAATTTCGAGAACTCCACAAGTAAGTTGGGTAATTTCATCTTTCAATATCTCCCTAAACATATTGATTGTTGGGATTTCAAACCGTATTTTTTTGTGTTATCTTCGAATCGTGGTAGTGGTGACAGCCAAGAAGATTATGGGCAATGGAGTTACAAAAATTTAGGTAGGGCACCACATTTAAGTGATGAGGATGAGTATAAATTGTATGCTAGTTTTCCTCCTGAAACTAAAATGGTGGGTTCTTGCCGTGGCATCATTTGTATACATGATCCCCATCTTAGGGATGTTATCCTCTGGAACCCTGCAACTAAGAAATTTAGATGTCTCCCTAAATCATTACCTCTCCTTGACTAATTTGGTGTATTGCAATCGGAGTTTGTTTTGTTCGGTTTCGACTGCGAAACCTATGATTACAAGGTCTTACAAATCACTTTTTTCAAAACCGATAATGAAGTGGGCATCAGTCCCCCAGACAGGATTCAGATATATAGCTTACGCTCGGATTCTTGGAGGTGGTGTATCGATGCCAATTTATATGGTCACTCTTATAAGAGAATTGCTGAAAATCAAGGTCGATATCTTAATGGTAGTTATTATTTCTCAGGAAACAAATTTTTCAGAAAACAAAGGTTTAGGATTTCAGATTCTGTCCAATATTGGTATGGTGATCGAGAGGCAGTGGTTCTCTCCTTTAATTTCAGCAGAGAAAGTTTCAGGATGATACCTGGTCCATGCGAAAACTTTGTTTTAGATGTCATAGGAGGTGACCAGGGAAAGATTGTGTGCATTAAAGTTGAACATTCCTCAAACGGTACTAGTGATGTATGTCAAATGTGTGCTTTGAATGGTTGTGATTACAGTAATGGTGCTACAAATGCGGATAATAACGAGTACTCATGGAGCAAGCTACATGCGTTCATTATAAATAATTCTTACAGTGGCTATGGTACTAAGGCCATTACGAAAAATGGAGCGTCTGGTTTTCTGTGTGATATTGGAGGTGGTCTGGTGTTTATCAACTTTCTTACAGAGGAAATAAAGGATATTGAAATTATTGACGCCCCTTTGGAAGGTCTAGGCGATGTGTTTAGAGGCGATGTTTACAAGGAGACCTTAGTCTCAATCGATTGTGCAGTGCCCAGCAGCAGCAGCAGCAGTTGCTAGAAATGAAATTGGTTTCCACACCATTCACATCTTTGGCATGGATATACGGCGGGGTTTGTCATCCTGCTGCAGGGTAGCTGCCTAATATTATTATCTTACTATTTGTCCAAGTGAATGATTTCCATTTAATGTCCAACAACATATATTTTCAAGTATTATGGGATTCTTGGGGCTTTTAACATACTTGGTACCTCTAAACAAGAGTTTGCTGATTCGTCTTATTTGATTGCAGTCATTTATTTGTACAATGTTTTCTTGTTGTTGGTGTCATTCTTTTTTAACCTGAGTATTTCTAAATTAGTTATGATTTTCAATGCAATTGTAAATTTTTATTGATTCCGGAGTGTTGCCTTGGTAATTTCACCTTGGCATATCGAGCTTCCACTGAAACCTGATTGCAGGGATGGTTGGAAAATTTCAGTGGCGAAGATCGAAAGCTAGCTTCAGGACTGCCTGTTGAGAAAGATTTCTTTGGGATCTTCTTCTTCTTCTTCGACATCAAAAAGGTTGCACGACGTAATTAGTCCCTAATTTTAGACAGAGTGGAACTTGTCTCTTTTTTTACAGGAAGGAGTTTGGCCTGTTCCTCCTCCTTCTTGTCTCATGAAATCTGGGGTCCTGTGGATGTCAACTATGGGGAAGGAAAGTCTGTTATACGAAGAATGTGTCTTGAACAAGCTGAAGGCGGAGAAATACAAACTTCTTAGAAGCCAACTTATTTGTTCAGGAATACCTCTTACAGCAGGTTGAATCGGTATTTCCATTTACAAGCTTGGAGGGAAAGAAGTCATGTTAATTGCGTATCCTTCTGAAATATTGACATGAAGCCTTTGAAGGTGAAAATATGATGGCAGCAGTATGACTGGTGCATCAAATCAAGATATATAATGTAGATATAAAGAGAGAAGACGAAATCTTGGAAATATAAGATTTGTTTTGTGAGCTTTGGAAGCAGAAAAGAGTATTTTTGAGTATTGTGTGTTTCATGCTTAAGCATTTGGTGGAACAGTATGTTTATTACAAAATACAATTGGTAAGCAGTTGGATGAGTTCTAATATGAGTCTCATGTTGTGAATTCTGGAAAAGTTGCCTAATACACACACCCCACAGGAAACATGGCTGAAGTTGCTGTAATTCTGGATTTAATAATGGCGGCTTGGAGTTCCTTTTGTCATCAGCGGCAACAGGGGATTTGTTCTAGAGCTACCTATCTACATGTGAGTTATTTTTTCTAATATTAGTTTTTTCATTATGGTGAACGAATTTTGTACTCTAAGTGCTCGTGGTATGGTGTACACTTATGACTTTTGATATTCTGCTACACAATTCTGTTAGACATTGTTGTAGTTCTGCTTTACGATTACACTACTAGCCTGCTTTTAAATATGCATTATGTTATCTGATGCAGTTGAGTTGATTAAAATCTAGTAGAAAATTTTTCTTTTCTTTCCCCCCTCTTACATTCAATTTTGGGGTTGCCACTGGTTAGATACACTTCAGATGAGGTTGAATTAAGTTTTGGATGGAGAACACCCCACTAAAACACCCCTAATTTTATCCTCATCTTTATCTGATTCTTTTCATTCTTTTTTTTTTTCCTGTCTGTTTGTTTTGATTTGTGTTATCTTTCTTCTAGGGTCCAGAGGATAGAGTGATAAGCATGACTAATGGTTCTAGTTTTAGAGATATCTGCTTTTAGACCCCAGTATTCCTTCTTTTTTTTACAGAGCTCAGTAATTTTCGACCCTTGTATGAATAAAAGATATACTATTAGTGAGTACCATTAGTCTGCACGCCAGGGGTTTTGTTGTGCGGTTCCACTGTAGGTCACCACCTCGAATACATTAAGCCATTGGGACTTCTTAAGGGGCGTCCCCTTCATAAAACGAGTTAATTAGTGAAAGGCACTGTTAAATATATTGGAAAAGGAAATTTTGTTACGATTTTTGGATGCAGGGCTGTGTTTTCGTGTTTTATTTTTACAGTTTGGGTAATATTGAAGGGAGAATGAAAATATTTAAGGCATATTTGTGCAGTTAATATAGACTTATAGATCCCTCACTTTCTCTTCTAGTGTGGCAAGTGGCAACTCATCATCTCTTTTCTCATAGGCACATCTCGGGCCTCCTCCTCCTCCTCCTGGTCTCATGAAGGCCGGGGTTCCATGGATATCCACCGTGAGGAAGTGAAATCTGCCATATGAAGAACATTTTGAGAAAGTTAGAAGTATATTACTGTATTCTGAGAACCAAGCTTATAGATTCAGTGATCACAACCTCGTCCATCTTCAAAGGCATTATGTCTCTGATGTTCATCAAAACTGTGACGGAGCCAGCAGTTTGTCCTCTGTATGCTTTTCTAGTTGGAAGTTTCTGTTTATCCCCATTATTTCCTTCAGATGAGCTATAAGTAAAAGAAATCACGCTCATGTGTATCCTCTTGGATAATTGACAGGCAACTTATAAATCAACAAACATGAAGGCGGGAAAGACCAGGCAGCAGATTGTGAGTGCTGCTTCTAACCAAGATTTGGAAGTACGGGATACAAAGATAGAAGGAGAAATCTTGGATATATAAGATTTATTTGTGAGCTTTCAAAGCAGAGAAGACGGTTTCTGACGATTGTTTGTTTCATTCTTAAGCTGTACACAGTTGGTTAGCAGTTGGATGAGTTCTCCAGCAGATCATGTATTATGAGTGATGTTTACTTGGATCGTCTGAAAGACATGCTGGCAACACATCCCCAAATGGAACCACACGATACACTGGATCTTCGAGCTAAGAATTGGGTCAAGACAAGGCCATCAATGAATTAGTTCGTCCACAGCAATATGATTGAAACAGAGACACATTTGGTTGTCAATTCCAATGTGGCGGATAAAATCATATATCTGCACGGGCCAATCACTAGTTCAAGTCGCACACTCCCATAATTCATTTTCTCTTCATAGAATCTACTTCAACTGCACGGGCCAATCACTAGTTCAAGTCACACTCCCATAATCCATTTTCTCTTTGAAGAATCTACTTCAACTATTCATATCAAATAAATAATATATTGTAGAGTTGGTTAAATGCTAGAGAAAATTATGCTAAGGCCCGACCCATTTTCTCTTCGTAGAATCTACTTCAACTATTCATATCAAATAAATAATATATTGTTATATTAAAAGACCTTGAGGATATTAAAAAGTTTAGTTTAAATTTAGGCCCCGGATTATTAAAAGACCTTGATATTCTTATGCATATTGTCAAACCCATAATTAAATAAACTTTAAATTTAGGCCCAAAATTTAAAAATATTGTGATTTGGTTCCGACCACCACAGCCACCACTAACCACCTCGGACCGCCACCTACCACCTCCAACCACCACCTTCGGCCACCACCGGCCACCAATGCCAGTCAAACCACCTCCGATCACCACCGCCAGCCACCTCCGACCACCACCGCCGCCGCCAACCACCACCACTTCCGACCACCACCAAAATATGGATGTGTACACATCACTTACACATGCATATGACATGTGTATCCAGAAGTTACACATTCATATAAAATGTGTAATGCAAAGTTACACTTTTACATGGATGTGTACTTTGTAGTTATACATGTGTACGCAGAAGTTACACATACGTATGGCATGTGTATCTACAAGTTACACATCCATATGCATGTGTAACTTTTTATTACACATGTTATATGTAAGGTTATCTACAAGTTATTCATCATAAAATACATGTATTACTTTAATTTTCATTTACAATAATTTGTACGTTCATCAATTACTACAATCATAGTTGTTTGAACATAATAAACGAATCAAAACACGAGATATGGAAAGCGAAATCCTAGAAATAATCCACTATATCCTATAATAGAAATATTTCATTCCTTTTTTGTCTTTCTAGATTCCAATATGTTTGCACATCTGCAAACAAGAATACACATCCATAGAATTAGGTTGGATGGACAAAAAATAAAGAAACAAAATTATAGAATAATTGCAAGACAAAATTACAGAACAATGATTACATAAAAGGCACATGATAACTTATCTTAGCATGTGTAATTAGGAGTTACGCATGCATTCGTCTAGTGTAACTTGGAATTAGACATGTATCTATCTAATGTAATTGACAGTTACACATGCATATGAGTTGGATACCTAGCATGTGTAATTTTTTTGTTATAATATTTTTTTCATTTTAGCATGTGTAACAAGGAGTTACACAAGCATCTAACTTGTGTAACTAGAAGTTACACAAGCATCTGTCTAGTGTAAGGAAAAGTTACACATGCATATAAAATGTGTAACTAGGAGTTGCACATACATATGACATGTGTACTCATCAATTACTATGTCGAATTGTGCATCTCTAACAAAAATTCTATCTGAGCATCACAAAAATTCCATCTGAGCATCAAACTAACATGGTTCAAAGACCTCAGTGTTTATAATTCAAAGTTTTTCCGTTTGGATACAACTAAACTAATGTGCGGATGCACACGTGTTTTCTTAATGAAAATAAATGTCTAAGACTATAATGTCTTACACCTAACTCGTAAGCAATCACCTAACTATGCATATAGAACAATCACTGTGAAACTTATCAAACAAACACGATGATGAAGACAAATTGTAAGAGAGATCAATACCTGAAAGAGCTTACTTCACATCTGAATTTCCTCTATTCCATTACCACTGTCTTAACTGCAGCTGCACCAGTACCTGTAATGTTAACTCCTAGCATACATCTATCCGAGCATCATTAACTCAAACTCATCTGATTCTTCAACCAGTGCATACCTGAGCTATTCTCATTCATCCCATAGCTATGTCACTGCAATAACATCACCAGTTCATTCCAAACCAACGTCAATCTGCATCTGTACCACTTGCACACTCCTACAGCTCTCCGTGAACTTTCATACTCTGAAATCAACACCTCCATAACCTGTAATTAGCAACAACAGCCTGTTCATAACCATTCCCATGCTCAGTTCCATCCCCATACCATCTTCAATTCACTTGTGAACTACATCTTCACCAGCTAACCTTCAATGCCATCTACAACATAAAATCCCCTCACTCACGTACAATAAAATCAAGACATCAAACAAACTGCACAAAAATAAATAAAAAAATTCATCAAAAATTAGAACCCAAAATTACACAGGTATGTGACTCGTGTAAATAAGAGTTACACATGCTATATGCATGTGTAACTAGAAGTTACACATTCATATGAATTATGTATCTAGGAGTTACACATCCATATATGAAGGGTTACATAGCTAATCCCAACGAAGAATACTAAGGCAATTAAAAGAAGTGAGCAAAGTATTGCAAGGACTAACAGCAGGACAAGGTCAAGGACCGAGAACTTCCGCTTGACATGGTACTGGTTGGTTTACGTGTCACTGGATGTTCACTTTTCTTCACATACAAATCACAAGGTTTAAGACACCTAAATGGACCTCCTTGCGCACATCTACATCTTTAATAAGTCCTACACAAATGAAAACCAAACCATATGAATAAATGAGACAAAACAAAAAAACAACATATTACTAAAAGCGAATTTGTTTACAATCAAACCATTCTCAAGATGAGAGTGCTTCTTCAGCGAATGCATAAAATAACATACCAGCAACAAATGACGTCATAGTGCACTGTGTTAGACTAAGCTACTAAAAAGATCTGGTTTGTGTAGACAATAACAATGTGTAAAAGAACATTTTGAATACTAAGGAAATTAAAAGAAGTAAAACAACTAAAAAAACATGGAAAAAGTTCACACACAAGCAAAATCTACTACATATAATTGGCAGTGACACATACATATTATCATGTGTAAGCCTTAGTTACATATGTCATAGGCATGTGTAGTCGGAAGTTACACATGCATATGGCATGTGTAAGCCGTAGTTACACATCAGTAGTGTGACCTAAACAATGAACATCTAAAGAAATCAAATGCTGGCTAGCAACAAACAAAGAAGATCCATTCGCCATAGTTAATAGGCATTTCTAAAACTTAACATAACCAAACCGATGATCGAAGTCATTATACTACTAATCAAGTTACATATTCTACTACATAAATTACTGAAACACCAATCATTTGCATAATCACATTGCATTTCTACAAAAAAACTCAAATCTGGAAAACAGAGAAAAACTTCATCTTTAACCCTCCCTATCATCAAAACTAAGTCACTAAATAGTGTTGGAAGCAAAACACATACTGGAAAAAGAATAGAAACATCAAGTGGTATCTTGAGAAACACTCTCTCTGTAATATCAATGTTGATTCCTCAATAATAATAGTACTCATCCAAATACATTAGGTAAACTATTTACAATAGACATCAATTAAATTCCTACTACAAAAATAATCCAGGAACAATCAAAACTAGCTTCTCAACCCTAAAATCAAAAAATTAAACAAAATGGTAAAAACACCACAAATAATATGGAAACCTCCAATAAAAGCTTTATAAACAATCTCATGTTCATGCCTAAATAAGATCAGTGAGCTACCAAATGCATCAAGTAAACTGTTTACAACCCTTAATTTTAATCTAACATCTAAAATGATAACAAATTAAACCCAAAAAGAAAGAAAAAAACAACAAACCTTGGTTCCTTGAGTCTTAGAAACCAGAGTCTTTCCATCATTTATCACAGTGAACATAGATGGAGCCTTGATATCATACCAGTCCTTCTTGGAAAAAGGATTAACACTACATTCAGAAAAAAACATCAATACAAAGTTAATAGAAAAAACTAAACACATATTGCAAAGTTTCTTAGGTTTTCTCATAATAAACTTACATATTCTTCTTTCCTCCTTTCTTCCATTTGGAGATTCTCTTGTTATTATTGTTAAACACATAGACAAAGAAGAATCGATTATTAGCAGTTAACAGAGAAACTCTGACGAAGATATCTAACTGATTGAGGTAATATTATAACGGATCTAACTCTGACTTTGATTTCTGTAACAGATTTGAACTGAAATCAAACAATTAATGTCTCATTTCCTCCAATAGAAAATCCAATAATCACATAGAATTTTGATCCTAGACCCAACTGGTCAGCAAGCTCTTCTACATCTAAAGCAGTTCTTCAAACAATGAAAACAAATTCTAAACAACATCATTTCTTAGGTTCTATAAGAAAATTTGTTGGGTTGAATTAAACAACATCATTTCATAATTTTATATGTTGTCCTGTGAATTTTGGCCTGATTCTATACATTTTAGAAAATGTTTTGGATTGAGGTTTCTTCTCATGAAATTTAGTCCTTTGAAAGATGAATCAATTGTGATATTAAGTGTCATGTTCCGAACTACTCGATGTAAGATATCCTTATTTCAGTAACTGATGTTCTACACTCTTGGACAACTCTATTTTTCAGCGATTTTGGCATATATGTCTTAAACTAGCTTAAGATTTCTAATGATAAGATTTAGTTCATCTTCTGAAAAAGAGTTCCAGTATGACATTCGATGGTTCAGTTAGAATTATGCTTTTGAAATTATGCCAGCTTGTGTATCGACTGCCCTGCACTCTTGGTAGTTCTGTTTTCTACGAATTGGTCATGAATACATCTTGAATCAGCTTTAGGTTCTAAGTGTTAACTTTTCGAGCCATTGTCAATGATTCCAGTTGGGTTTTGTGTGTTGTTGTGCGATTTATATAGGCTGTACCTTTGACTAGTTCAGTCTGTAGTACTTGTTTAGGTCAGTTTCGATAAAGTTATTCTGTTTTCTAACTTAATTTATGTTTACTTAAGGTATTATCGGGTTCGGTAGGCGGGCTACGACGATTAACCTTTGAGTGCGGTTCGAGGTGGGAATTTACATTGTTTTTTTGTAACCATTGATGAATCTTTACAAAACTGCATTGATGTGCTTTAACAAATTCGATACCACACACAAGAAAAAGAATCCATACCATTTGGGGTGACACTATCTGAAACACTTTTCTTCTTAATTTTAAAGAATCACATACTTAGTCGTTGTATGTATTTCATCGTTGTATCTAAACGGTTAGGTTCTTATGTTTCTTCTTGTTGATTTTTTTTTGTAGGTGTTGTACGCGAAAGTAGTCTATTGCTGCAAGATCGTTGGTGAGTAGTTTGTTGTCCAGTATTTCTTAAGAAACTGTAAAGGTTTCTTTTTTCTAACTTGTAGTTGGCCTGGAGCACTCATTATTTTGTTTCTTTTGATGCAGAGCGTGTATAAAGCGATTGGGGTAAACTTGAAAAGGTCAGGTAATCGTTGTAATGAAATTGAAATGTATCATATTAATGATTCTCTCCCTATTATGTTGGTTAGTGGGTAAGGATGATATGTTTCTGAAATCAATTATAAAGTAATGAAGATAATATTGCTCCATGTTAGTTAAAAGTATGCTCTCAAGTTAGTGTTACTATGCTATGAAATTTGTTCTGTTATGATAGATTTGTATGTTAGTTATGACTCATAATGTCCCATAAGTTAGAGTTTTCTGTTTTTTGGTGCAGTCTAATTGGTGTAGTCATACTTCACTTTTTGTTTTGGTTTTTGTCGTTATTTATATTCTAATTTGTGTCGGCGGTTGTAGAATGTCTGAAAAATGTGAGAAAGGATGGATGACTATCGAAGATAGGTGTAGTCCTTTTTATAGAGAGGGGTGGCTAAGTTTATGGAGTTTGCATACAAGAAAAGAACTAGAAAATCGCAGTTCTGCTCATGTCCCTGTCGTCGTTGTCGTAATAGAAAATACCTGAGTTTTGCGCTGGTGAGGGATGATTTACTAGCATATGGCATGATTGATAATATGTACTTTGGTCTTTACACGGAGATAAGTTGACACCGGGGTCAGCATCAACATCAGTGTCCGCATCATATGTAAATCAAAACAATGAAGCAGATACAGTTGAAGAAACAGTAGTGGAGGAAGTCGTTGAAGAGAGTCGTCGAGATGATAGGTTAAACGACTTTGTTGATAATGCATTTGGGATATACGAAGGATTAAATGAGGATGTCAATGTTGGTGATTCTGAACAGCCCTTTCAGGAGCCTAACGTAGGTGAAAAATACAACAAGTACCAAAAGTTAGCGGAAGATAAGATTTATCCAACATGTGAGAATGGTGCGACAACTCTTTCTGTGATTGTGGAACTGCATCATGTAAAAAAGCGATTTGGTTGGTATGCAAATGGCGTCACTTACCTCTTAGGATTACTAAGAAAATGGTTTCCGGAGGGAAACACTTTCCCTGCAAAGTACCCGGTAATGAAAGAGATGTTGAAAGACATGGGAATGAAGGCAGATAACATTCATGCTTGCATTAACCACTGTGTGCTGTTCCGAAAAGATTTGAAGGATGATATAGAATGTCCGAGTTGTGGAGAATCTAGGTACAAATTCATACAAGGGAAAGATGGAGTTCAAAGAATAACAAAGTATTTGTTGTCAATGCTAACCACCAATTTTCAAATATGGAAATGCAGACGAAAGTTAAAGAAGCTAAAGAGAGGAACAATAAAACAAGTGCAGGTGGTAGAACCAACGAGTATGTCGTTTCAGCAGAACTGGATGAGGTATTTGGAAATAACCAAAAAGATGGGATTCGTGGCTACTCATCCAATGTATCGAAGAAGCAGGCTGAGATGGCGGCGATCGCTTTTTATGCTCTTCAAAAAAGAGACACCATAAATGAGGCAAGACTAGACACAATTCAAAGTGAAGTGGGTGTTTTGGCTACTAAGATGACTGCATTTCAATGTGACATGGGTGGTAAATTTGGTGTAAGTGTTTTATTCCTACTTACTGAGAATTAGTGGATAAGTTCGGTCCACCTTAACCAAATACATTAATATATAATGCTCAGTTGTTATTTTCACAGGCGATACTACAGATGTTGAAGGTTAATGGATCTACAACAGGTAGAGTAGGCACTCCTAGCCCAGAGAAAAGGTCCACTAATTATCTTGGTGGTGTAAATGGTCGTGTTTCAGAGATTGAGGTCAGTGCAAGTAATGCGCACGCCACTGGTTTAGTTGAGCTACTAGACAATGGAGGTAGGGTTGTCGCATTGGGTTATGTAGTCCTTGGTGATATCCTTCACCACAGAAAGTTGAAGCCGAATGAGAGGAAGGTCTACATCGAGCAAGTGTATGAGCAAACATCCGTTATCTGGGATGCCCATCACGGAGATGGTTGGTGTACCTTGAGTCAGCTACCACTGCCTACTTGGTTGAAATGGGCTGAGGATAGGTTGTCACTTGTGCGTAGACAAGTTTAATATCAGGTGAGGAACTATTTTGTTTTTTGGATTATCAGCAGACGTTAACAGACATAGAAAATCCTACATACTACTTTTTTTGGTTGCTAAACAAGTCTATAAATCTAACAGACTGATTTTTTTGGGTAATATAAACACTTGGCGAATCCTACAAACTACTTTTTTATGTTTTGTTACTGTAGGAAGATTAGACATACTATGCATCTGTCTAATCTATCTGTAATACATTTTGTAATCGTCTTAATGATATATATATATAATTTTGTGTTTCCTGATTTTTTAATAGTCAACACCTTCTTAACTCCGCCAATGCAAATGCATTTCCGGTCCCAAGCCCTGGTAAAGGAGGAGGGGGGAGGTGCGTTATCATTTATTTTGTTCAAGCTTATTATTGCCTGTAAGTGGTCGCAAGGGAGGGACCAGTACTAAGGTTTCTAAGATCAAAGTAGGTGGGTGTTTTCTTATTTCAGCAAGTGATCTTATAAGTTTAGTTTTGCTGGAACAGGTTGGAGAAGCTGAAAAAGCTTGTTTGCATTCTTTTCAAGGTTGCGATTTCAAGGAAGCCTTCCGCAATCTTCATGGATGAGGTATGATTTCAAGTCCATCTTTGTCCTTCAAAACACCACTGCTCAATGGTTTTTCTGCACACATCTTTTGGGTATGATCATCTGGACATTTAATTATTTTTGTCACTGTATTTAGTTGAATATATATAATCTGAGAACTTATTTGGATAAACCGCATAGATCTGTTTCGTATTAAAGCATAATGTCAGAGTCGTATGATTTATTTACTGATCTATATTGCACTGAAATAGATCCATGTGTTGCATGTTCTTCAATGTTCATTTTCAATTTCCAAAACAAATGAGTTAATATTGTAATTCTCCAATTGATCTATTGGTAATTTGTAAAATTTATTGATGCCTTTTGAACTTATAGATATGTTATTTCCTAATTTGTAAATGGCTGACTAACTTATGTATTCTTACATATGGAAATAATTGGTGGGATAGGCTATGTTATTCCTCAACTTCAGTTGTTGAACTTGCTGATGGTGTTAAGTCAAAAATTCCAAGAGGTCGCCAAGGCTAAAAAAGGAAAGGGTGTAAGATTTTTAATGGGTGGTCTTGAAGCTAGCAAAGGTGCTTTCCATGTTGGTTAAAATCTTGCTCAATCAAATTCAATGTATATAATGATGCATTGAATTTGTGTTTTGGTTTTGAATATCCAGTATTTCGGTCTCAAGCAAGAACACATACCTATCATCATCGTACAAAACAGTGATGGTTAAAAATATCTTAATACAAACTTGGAGGAAGATCAAATCGTACGTTGGGTTAAGGAATACATGGTGATTCTTCTTGGTCTTTTATTTCCAGTGTTACACGTGGTTTGCATTATTTAGTACCTGTAGCTTCTGACTTGGCGCTTTCCATGCAGGAGGGAAATGCGAAGCCATTCAAAAAGTGAATGCTTTTCAAAAATAGACTTAAAAGGTCAAGCATTTTCAATACCAGGTAACACAGTTCACACATCACTACGATACTACTTGAACATGAAACCGATAATATTTGTAAAATGTTACCTAATTAATCAGCTACTTCCATTCCTTCAGAATCAAGACTCTTATCATGTAATTCCCATGCATAGGTTATTCTGGAAGCGATTTGCAAACCTTGTGTGTAGAAGCTGCTATGATGCCAATTAGAGAACTTGGATCAAACATTTTGATAGTGAAGGCACAGTGAAGGCCAATCAGGTAACTATTTGAAGTTCATTTGGTATTTTTATTTTGTTCGACTGCAAGCATCTAAATACTAGTTGGAGTTTTTCATCGTCAACTTTAAACTTCTCCATTTACTCCGAAATTTCAGATACCTACATTTCAGATTGTATAGTAGCCTTTCTGGATCTATAAGACTTGAGAAATACCTTGAGGTCAGTCACACTAATGTTATAAACTTATTATTAAGAGGTGCTCCCTGGACAACTTCATCCACTTCAGTTAAATTTGTCCTTCTAAACAAAAATTTGCACATAATGTTTGTTAATTTCGACGCTCATGCTTTCTTATTTGTTAAAGGAATTGGTTATGGTGGATTTTTAAAAGAAACATCTTTATATATGATTTACATTGAACCAATATGGTGTGTAGGTTGAGAAGCAGGTGCCGGAAACTGAACGGCCGGGACCTTTTTTTTGTAAATATGATAAATTTTTTGCAACGGATATAAAGGTTGGGAACTTTAACGTTGCTAAAAATCTAATAATTTGCAACGTTTATAACTGTTTCAAAAACAAAACATGATGTCATATTTTTGGGTGGGACCCACTGACACGTGGTCAAACAATAAGGAACGGTTCAATATGCGTTGCTTTATTTAATTAAAGCAACGAATATATACGTTGCTTTAATGAAGTTAAGCAACGGATGCTGTGACGTATAAAATGTTGCTTAATTTATTTAAAGCAACGTTTTTAGACATTACAAAATATTTGTGACGACGTGTGGGCAACGAACATAAGCGTTGCTGAAATTCATAGCAATAGAAATAAACGTGACAAATCGGGCATTTTGGTGTAGTGTCAGGATTGTACAATGGGAGACGGAGACCTAGCTCCAGCTGTCCATGAGTGATAACCACACATTCAGCCGACTGCTCGTACTTCTCCATGTCGGACTTCCTTAGGGTGCTGTTTTGGCCCATGATCAGGGTAACTTCATAGTCTTGAAGATCGTACTTCTATTTCAATTGCTCAATGAACTCTTCGTCGGAGAGATCTTTCCCCCTTTTCCCGGACATGCACGAAATAGAAGGAGAACCATCAGGAAATATATATTTCATGGCGCGATCATCATACTTGGAAGGACTATCAAACGAAAACAGGGAATAAAGGGGAAAACCATCAATCTCGTAAAAAACATCGTCAACACACCTTTTATCAGTCATTGAGGGAGAAGAAGCCATGGACGTGAGTAGTACAGAACTCAGAAATTGGTGAAGAAGATTGGGAAAACGAAAACGTAACTGCAGCTATTGTAGCACTCGGTGATGAAGAGGTGAAGGAATAAAATCAAGGACACAAGGGCTTACAGAGGTAGAAAGTGATGAAGAATCTCGAAGAAAATAGTTGCAGCGGCTGGAAACTGAAAAAATGGTGTAGTAGAATAAAGAGAAGAGGAGAATGGAGTATTTAAAGGAAGAAAAAGTGTAACCGACGCCGACGGTTACAGGTCATAAAGAGGAGTTAGTGGGGGACTGCATCGCGGAAATCGCGGCATGAACGAGGACGTGGGAAGATGAGACGACTTTCTTCCACTCGTGTCTGCCACACGAGCGAAAGAAGGGGGCATAAATGTAGGTGTAGAATATCCACAAGGCTAGGTGGAAACATCTTAAGCTATAATGTACCTAAATATGAAGAGGCGAGAAGCACATGATAGAGGCTGGAAGGCGCAAGAATTAAGGATCCACATGGATCGGACATGATCACTCTACAGCTGTCGGACAAGACTCGACCCCAGGTCTCTGACAAAGCTGACAGACGTGACGTATTGGGTCAAACGAGGAGCGGTAGTCAAAGGGATAAGAAGATACACGTCATATCGGCCAACTGAAAGGGCGACAGGATTGGAAGGGCGACATCGCACCAAGAGAACAACCGAAAGGATCGGCTCGGACGAGAGACTGCTAAGGAACCAAAGCACATCGGCCATAATCACAGAAGAAGGGACGACGCGAGTGGGCCCGACAACAGGACTTCAAGTTAGATATATTGTGACCAACACCATAGTTTGGTTATATGTAACCACCCCTATTAATAGAAGAACTTATATCCAAGAGAGGGGTTGGAAAATTTAGGAGAGAGACTTGAAATCGCACTAGAGAGAAAGAGAGTTGGAACTAGTTCATGTGGTAAGAGAGCTCAACTTGGAAAGTAACACCATTGTAACACCTTGAAGTAATAAGATTCACCCTTTCACCCCCGTGGACGTAGGTAATCATACCGAACCACGTATATCCTTGTGTCCTTTGTTTAGCTCTTACTTTCACTTGCATGAGTAGAGGATTTTTATCCTTTGGATGTAGTTTGTGGTAAAATGAATCTACAACGATGATGATGAAGACACTAATGAAGATTAATTTACAGATCTATTAAGGTTGATTTTGACGATTACGATATCGATTTTGATGTTTTTAAAGATGATGAAGATTTGTGTATTTTTCTTCTCTGTTGTTATTGAAGATGTTCGAGATGATAAAGATGATGAAGACGATGAAGATGATGAAAATGAAGAAGATGATGATGAAGACGATACAATTATGATTTCTTCTAGATCTATGTTTTTTTTCATCATTTTTTGTTCTTCGATTTGATTTTTGACGATTTAGGTTTTGTTGCGTGTTCATTTTTACGAATGAACTCCATTTTTTGCTAATAATAATGAACCCTGATTGGATGTTCATTTGAAAGAATGAACTCTGATTTTTGTCCATTATAATGAACTTTGATTAGGTTTTCCTTCAAAAGAATGAACCTTTTTTTTTGTTCATAATAATGGAATTTTTGTTTTGTGTTCATTTGAAAAAATGAACTTTGTTTTCTTATAGGTTTTATTAGGTGTTCATTTGAAAAAATGAACTCTGTTTTCTTATAGGTTTTATTAGGCGTTTATTTGAAAGAATGAACTCTTGTTTTTGTTCATAATAATGGAATTTTTGTTGTATGTTCATTTGAAAAAATGAACTATGTTTTCTTATAAGTTTAATTAGGTGTTCATTTAAAAGAATGAACTCTATTTTCTTATAGGTTTTATGAGGTGTTCATTCGAAAGAATGAGCTATGTTTTCAAATAGGTTTTATTAGGTGTTCATTTGAAATAATGAACTCTTGTTTATATTCATAAAAGTGGAGTTTCTGTTGTGTGTTCATTTGAAAGAATGAACTCTTATTTTTTGTTATTAATAACGGAATTTTTGTAGAATTTAATGAAGTGTAATGAAGTGCAAAATTTTCATGAAACATAATGAACTCAAATCTACAAAAAGCCTAATAGTTCATCAAGCAAAATGAATTGCTAAAAGAAATAAATAGAAATTAACACGAAGTGGTATTTTTGTCCATTTAATATTTTCAAATAATTATGGACCAAACAGGAAACACTTATTCCCGCTGGACCAAATAGTCTTGGGACCACCTAAAAAAGTAGCAAACGATTATTTCCCCTATTATTAGATGTACTAATAACTCCAATTGTGTAATACATGTAAAATTAGTTGAGTTGGATGATTCGTGATAAATTGATTCAGATAAGTCCAAATTGTGTGGTTGAGATAGCCTAGCTCGGACGAGTTAGATATGAAATGCCTTAACCAAAAATTTGGTTGATATTAGCATTTTTTTTTTTGATGCAATGGTTGATATTAGCTGATTATCCCTTTTTTGATGATCTAACATTCACCACCAGATGGTCCTATGATTTACTCGATGAAGACATTGGTCGCCATGGAAATCGTTTCTCTTTTTATTTAGTTTTACTAAATAAATTTTCACCTGAATTTTAGTTACAAGTTCGTATGTAGTGTTTTTTGCGAACAATCTCTAAGAGCATCTCCAATAGAGGGTGAAAATACTTTTTTGGATGACACATATAATTTTAGACCCCATTTAGTATAAATGCATCTCTAATAGTGAGGTCCTACGAATTAGGAGGGATGAAATACTAAATATGAAGGTGTCAAAGAAATTCTTAACAACACCTTGGGAATAACCCCCAACTAATTCCATGTCATCAATTTTATTTAAAAAATAAATAATATTTAATACAAAATCATGTTTGTGGGTAGACTTCCAACAAGTTTGTTGTATGAGGATAATGTTGAATAATATATGATTATTAAAATCATGCTAATTTTTTTGTTTATATTTTGTCTAAATTCAAGATGCACGGTACAACTTTGACTATTGAAGATGAGTTTTAGAAAAAAGCATCCATTTAGTCTCATAAGATTTTTTTGACTTGTTATCGGAGATGCTCGGATGAGTGGGCGTCATCTTATGGAAACTCAGAAGTTACATTTTGTATCTAAAGAATAAGGTACATTTTGTTCATTTTGGACAGAATGAAGCATCCATTAATTTCCAAAGAATAAGGTACATTTTGTTCATCTTCATTCTTGGTGATTGAATACTCAGAAGTGACCAAAATGCATTTTGGTGAGAAAATAGAGTGATAACAAATTGGAAACAAAATATATTTGTACATGTGATTATAAAAATAGGGCACTCTGATTTGTGGAAAATTTTGAGTACCTAAGTTAGGTGGTAAATTTGGTGAGTCCAGACTCTGAAGAGCTACACTCCAAAATGTGTTAAATGATCATTCAATTTATTTCTAGATTCACAGCTAATTTCCTTTCGTCACAACTTAATTTACCTTCTAAATTGGGGCTATAGAACTTAATTGGGGCCTATAGCTAGATGAAAAAAAAGGTCATTAAAAATCACTACACACCATCCCTTATCAAAATAATCACCTAAGTACCTAATTTACCCCTGATTAATTAGCACTAATTAATCGTATTAGGGGTTAATTATGTTTTGGATGTGAGATTAACTAATGTTAGAGAGTTCATCAAAACATCAATCATTTTGACTTTTTTTTCGTAAACAGTACACATAATTGGTTTATGTTCATCCACTTGTAAACCGATTCTGGATTGGTGTTTACGAATTAACAGAGGAAATCGATAATTGGTTAATGTTGACATGTTTATAATCCGATTTTGGTAATCGGATTTTATTTATAACATATATAAACCGATTGTTTCCTTTCATCCAATTTCCATTCATTGCATTATTATTGTCGGATGCATTTAGCACATGCATCAAGCCTTTAAACCCCTATGCGACCCTAGTGGACGAGTTATAGTCTCGTGAGGGTTTACATAGAGATCTACCAACAAAACCTATACAAAAATTTCTAAAACCATCAATCTTCCTCATCTGAAGACGATACAACATCCAAGTAGTCCGGGTTATCCTCCGGTATTCTTTCTGCCAAGAAGTGATAGATTGCATCGAAAGCGAATGGTTCCCCCTTTTCCTCCAAGTAGCGCGCTTTCACGACTTCATGCTACAAAAACAAACTTATATTTGTTAGTGGTGTTTCATTGGAAGATAAAACAATATGGGTTATTGTTTATAGGTGAAAATAGTTTATGCTGATTTCGGTAATTGCGGGTGTAAAGGTAAGAAAAAATTTAAACCCTAAACAATGTGCTGCAAGGGAGTACTTTAGATTCGAGAGATCAATCTGTACAAGTCCGGCCTAAACAAAGAAATGGCCGTTCCAGACTTTCTTCGGTCACAAAGTGGAGGAGAAGGGTTGGTTTAGGGAGGGAAGCGAAGAGAGTGTTGAGGCCAGAATAATTCTGTAAGAGTAGTACTTGACTTGTATCAGAAGGTGAGAGCTTTGAGAAAGCTAGCAAGAGTTTCCTTTCTGAGTGTGGTGTTTTCTCCTGACCAAGAACTTGTGTTCTGGTGGAAATATGAAAGCCTATTTATACAAGTCAAAAAAGAAACGTACTCTGGCCTCATAAGAAAATAAAACGGATGAGTTAAATTGGAAGAGGTGGTAACGCCTGGTATTGATGGGATTTGATGGAATTGATGTCCCACAATGAAAGAGAATTTCACCGTTGCATCCTGCATTTACTAACCGTCTTATTCTTATTACACTATCTTGAAATGGGCATTTGCGTATGCCGCACGCTGTAGACCACCAAACCAATACCCTAATGAGGATCCCCCAGTTTGTGTTGATGTCTCGAATGCTTTTGGAAAACATGTAGCATGTTGTTGTGGCTTGGAAAGTCAATCTTTGGAAACATTCTAGCCTGGTGACCTTCGACGGTCGAGATTTTTCATCTTGGGAGGAGGGGAAACCGTTGATCGTTGCACGCCTTGGTTTAGGTAGTGAGGGACAACGTGGTGGCGCTGCTAGGTTGGCATGCCGCTTGCGTGGCATGGTTTGGCGTGGCCAAACTTAGGTTTTCGGGCCAAAGGTTACCATGTGTTGTATGGTGACCTTGGATGGCTAGGATTTTATCCTAGGATTGAAGGGCAGCCGTTGATTGTTGCACGCCTTCGTTTTAGTGGCCGCGTAGGGGAAGTGAGCATGGTGGAGCGGCTAGGGCCAAAGCAAGGGAGTTTGTCTTGGCGTGGTGTGACTAGCATAGCTAGGGCCAAGGCAGGGTGCGTTTGGCATGGCGTGGCTAGCTTGGATGGGTGCGGTTTTGGCTTGGCATGTAGGGCCAAGGGTTTGCCATGGGCGCATGGCGTGGCTAGGACTAAGGCAAGGGAGTTTGTCTTGGCAAGTGGAGCCAAGGGTTTGCCTTGGGCGTATGGAGTGTCTATCTTTGGCTAGGTGCATGACCAAGATACGATTTTGGGCGAAAGGTCGTGAGGTGACTTTATACGACCAGGATTTGCTCCTAGGATTGAAGGGCAACCGTTGATTATTGCACGCCTTCACTTTGGTAGAAGCGTGGGGAAGGCCAACATGGTGGCGCGGCATGGAGAGATGTGTTTGGCATGGCGCGGCTATATTGGCTAGGTTTGGTTTGGCTTGGCACATGGGGCCAAGGGTTTTCCATGGGCGCATGGAGTGACTAGGGAAAAGGTATGGGCCATTGACTTGGCATGGTATGACTAGCATAGCTAGGGCCAAGGCAGAGTGTGTTTGGCATGCGCGGCTGGCATGGTATAGGTGTGGTTTTGGTTTGGCATGTGGGGCCAAGGGTTTTCCATGGGCGCATGGCGTGGCTACCTTTGGATCGATGCGTGACCAATCTAGGGTTTTGGGCCAAAGGTCGTGAGGAGACCTTAGACGGCCAGGATTTGCTCCTGGGATTGAAGGGCAACCGTTGATTGTTGAATGCCTTCACTTTGGTAGCTA
>JAJJWX010000840.1:0-82869 GCA_023529315.1 Papaver bracteatum
GTCTAGTTTATTCTCTTGGAAATATATTGGAGTTAGTCCATACATATTTCCTAAACAAAATATTGTGTGTGGTTGATAGACCCCCACTTTTTTCACAAATTACACCACGGATGTTCGCAAACTTCATATCATTGAAAAGCATTTTAAAACACCTACGCAAAGAATATAAACATACCTATCAAATTATGCATATTTCTTATACTAACAATAATCAATTAAAAGGATAATTTTAGAAATATCCCATTGTTTAGTGATATAGGTCATCTACAATGGGTAAAAATCTAAAAGTAAATATGTTAACTAATAATGGGACGAAGGGAGTGGTTAATACTAAATGTATGTGTGTCATTCCACTACAAATTTATGTGGACCCCGCATAATGGTGGGCATCCATCTTCATAACACGTCATATTTATAGCACCCCCCACTTGGATGCCACCATTCTAAAATGTTGCCTCATCAAAACCTTAACAGAAAAATCCGGTAGGACAAAAAAACTGGTTGAAGGAATAAAAATATAACACTTGGAGCTTTTAGTGTGGTGTTGGATGTCACGAACTTTCTCCCTTTGTCAAAACCGTGTCAGGAAAAACCTGATCATAGAGGGATGTTGGTCATCGCCATGAGATATTTTCTTCGTCAAAATTGCTCTGAAAATCACTTGGGACAAAGCCTAAACTCATGCACCAGGAAAACCACTTGGGACAAAACCTGAATTCCTACAATTCATAATAATGCTGACGTTTATTGGCATGTTGCCTCGTTAAAAACCTCGTAATGAAAACTAAGTGGGAAAAACCTGACCGGAAGAAAATAGTACAATGAAATTCTCCCGATAACGATGCTGGACACGCATATGCTGCCTTGATAAAATTCTGTCAATAAACTATATAGATATACATCTCTTTAGATGATGATCACCGTTCTAAATTGATATCTTATTAAAAGCCTCGTCAGGAAAACCCAGAGGGAGCAAAACTGGACGTAGGAAAACATGAGTGCCCAGAACAATGATGGATCCGCAGATATTACCTCGTTAAAAATTACCCTAGTAAATTCCAGTGGGACAAAAACCAGCGTGAAGGAAAAAGAGTACAACATTTCGAACTGCGGATAATGGTTAACTCGCATGCCTCAGTAAAACCTTAACAAGGAAAACACACCGGGATAAAACCTTGACAACTAAGGAAAAAGATGCCCAACATTCCCAATATCCATAGTCATCAATGACTTTACTCTCCCTAATGAGTAGCTATTTCAGTTGACCATTTTTTTCAATAATACTGCACATTGATCACAAACTATCTTGTAATGTCACCAGCGTCTTCCATTAAATAAGGAACTTGGTCCGGTTTTACTCTGTGCAATTTCTTAATGATCATCTTATTTTTCCATCCTTTATTCTCTACTAGATTTGTCTGAATAATCATAATCGATCGGAGGATAACAAACCTGCCAAAAATCAAAACTTACGCAATCTGATTATCTTTTCTCTGTGGGAGACATCCATAGATTTTTTATGCAAAAGATCAAGCTTGATGGTACCACGAAGATGAATGATATTCTTTGGACCAATGTCTCGATATTGGTGCTAAATAGAACCAGACTTATATGTTTAGTACAAACCCAATATCAAGTATCTATAGCATATTTTAGCTAATGTACCATTTACACATCTTTTGTGCAATACAAACCATAGAGTGATACATCTTCTTTATTGAGATGTAAAACGATCAATCTTAAACTTAAGAGATCGCAAAATTGTGACTTCCAATTTTTCCTTTAAACATGTATAAACCTTTAAGGTTGATGAAATTAATGGACTTCCATTTGCAATGCTCAACCAACAGATTGAGACCTTGTTTTACCGATAATCTCATTTCGAACTCCTGCTTTAAGTATTTTTGTGGTTTGGAGGATTCTTCAAGAGTTCCAATCAAGTAGATGTTGCATAATCATATCTAGTAAATGCACAATATATGGGCATATAAGATGGTTGATGTAATCCTAGATAATATAATCATTTACTTAGACGATTGACCATTTTAGTCCGTATCGAGTAAATGCACCTGACACGGTAATTCCACTGATAGGTGAAGACCTTCATAAATTTGTGTGCAGTAATATGTATCTAGTCTTTCATAAAGATTCGTAGTAACCACATCCACTATATGCATATCGATTCCTTAAAAGACTGCCAGACAAATACTAAAGAGGTGGTTGCATCTATAACAGGGAATATGTTTCTTTGTAATGCATCTCAGGTTTTTGTGAAAGACTTTGTGCCATTAGTTGTTTACTTTGCTTTTCTCACTATGCGCAAATACCCACCTGTGGCTAAGAGTAGATCACATTATCGATTTATAGGGATGCAATACAAAAGCTACAAATTTTTGCGAGAAAACTGTTATTCTGCTTGTATCTCTCCTTTCTAGTTTAACCAATCATAATTTTGATGACATTCCTATATAGAGAGTGGTTCAACACCAACATCATCTACGATAGTATCATTGAATACTTTTGAGTGTGTCACCAATAATCATTGTAAATTTCTCTCTTGCGTGCATGCTTTACTGAAATCTCCTCAATTTGAATTTCCAAAGCCTTTTCAGAGACGTTCTCTTAATATGAGATTTATACTCAGAGAAATCATATATTCCTATGATAGTCTCTTTAAGAGCACTATCTTTCAATGATTACGACTAGGTAATCCTTTTAGGAGGTGCAGAATATTTTTAATCAACTAGTTATCCATGCTCAAAGCGTGTTTTAAATGACACACTTGCTACTAAATTTACAACTTCTCAAGGAAGCAACTTGATTTGCAATTTCTGAAGATACCAAATCTTCTGCATGTCTTTTATTGTTGAGAACATCAAGATGAGACACATCCTGGTTTATCTTGTGCAAATCGGGATAATTCACGTCGTTTTTCAGGCGATAACCTTTCCTCCCCCGAACAGTGGGAAGACTTTTCTCATCAAATTTTGCAAATCTTGTTGTAGTAGCTCATGTAGTGGAACGTAGCACTTCTCAAACAGAAAACATGACAATGGTTTATGAGTAACAAGTTCAAAATACTTTATGAATGAATAAACGAAGGCTATCATCATTATAAATTTTATGTTGGCAGTGAATAAATACAGCCCAAACAAAAATTAAGAACATGCAATTGGGGGATATTTTACTGTTCATGTCGGCATGGTTTTTCAATGTCGGAAATCAAAACCGATATGGTTTTTCCATGCCGGCATGAACAGTAAAATATCCCCCAATTACTTTTTATATCCCCCAATTAATCCTTCAAAATTAAATACAACCTTCCTTCAAAAATTAAAATATTTGTTAACTGCTTTTGAGGTGGGTAAAAGAAACTCATCTTTGTCAACTCCCCTGTTTTACTTCAAATTTTTTTTATCTTGATTGATCATGGATAAAGAAACCAAACCAAACTCGACCGAGTTTTCTCAATTCTTAGTATTTATTTTATTTTTTTCCCCGTTCAAAGATCAGTTTGTTTGATTTTTTTAATATAAAAAACTTAGGGTCATTTTAAATGATATTGAGTAAGAAAAAATTAAGGTTGTAAAACTGAAAGTTTTTTTTTTATTATTATTCTTCTTATGAGAAGATGTCCAGTTTCATTTGTTAAGATATAAGTTGGTAATCAAAGACAAGTAGAGGATGAAAATATACAAGACCACAAGGTGTATGAAAATATACAAGACCACAAGAATTGTGTCAACATAAAGATGTTGATCACAAAAAATTGAAGAAATTAATTCTTACATGGATTCTTGTCATATATACGAGTCTGCTTTTGATCTTGTCATATATATGAGTCTTCTTTTGATATTGAAAAATGCCCAATTGGTAATAAGGATTTGCATAAAGGATTTGTATTGAGTATTTTTTTTTTAAGCAAACAACTGAAATATATTAAATATTAGTAAACTCCACCCAATATATCTGAAATCCATATGAGTGGGGTTTTCCAGAACATAGTGTTGTTGTTTTTCATAGCCCAACTTTCCAAAGCATGAGCACCATTGTTACAAGATTTAGGAAGGAATATAAAGTTACAATGCGGAATTGAAGTGGTATAATGTTGAATATCTCTTAGTCTTGCATCCGTCATAAAAGTTCCTTTAATTTTTCCATTTCGGAGACTTTGTATTATCAATTGAGTAATCTTCATATCTATTGCCTATTTCAAACCAGCCCAAATGGCAAACACTTTTCGTTCTTCTGTTGAAAACATGGGAATTGAGATTGCTGCTGCATAAAGGAATTTCCCTAATTCATTTCTTATTAGAAAACTTGTGCCACCATGAAGAGAATTCGAATCCCACCAAGCATCAATAGTAATAGAAATCCAGCCTATGGGGGGAGGTGACCAGTGGGTAGGTAACAGAATAAAACCAGGAAAAAGGTTTGTATTTTGGGAAATAGTAATGGGACAGGGGGTATATCTCATGACTATGGATCTTCTAAGCACAGTTTCCGGTAATTCTTGTTTCTAAGCAAATAAGACAAGGTTTCTACTATACCATATAGACCACATAATGTTAGCAATTAAAGGAGCACTATCACTATCATTATATTGAGAGTATGGACCTATAGCAAACCAGAAGCATAACCAATCATGAAGATTAAAGTTCCTAAAATAATCAGTTCTAATTTGCAAGCTAGAAACCAACCAAACACGACTCACAACATGACAAGTAACCATAGCATGCATAATAGACTCTTCTGCATCACCACATAGAGGGCACAAATTTGACTCAATGTGCATTCGTTGTGCAAGGACACTTCTAACAGGAATAACATTACATGCACATTTCCATACAAAAATTTGGATTCTAGCAGGGACTTTTAGAGACCAAATACAATTCCAAAAGGTTTTATCCGCATGGACTCTAGGGCCCCTAAAACACATATAAGCAGAGTTAGATGAGAATTTCCCATTTTTAGTCAAATCCCAAGCCCTCCTGTCAGGAGTTGTCACATGGATCAAAGGGATCAAAGCAATCTTCTGACAAGAAGACTGATTAAAGTGATGTTGCAACTTAACAATGTCCCAAGATCTGGTGTCCGGGTCAATTAAACTGTTAACAGTTAAAGAAGAGTCAGGGGTTATGTTAGGCCTCGGGACAACCTTACCCTGAGAAGGTACCCAATTATCACACCAGGTATCAATAAATTTACCATCTCCCACAATCCAAGAAATAAAAGGTTTAATTTTTTCCTTTATGGAAAACATGCACTTCCAGGCCCAGGAAGCAGTCTGTGGACATTTAGCATCTAAAAACTCACATTTAGGAAAATATTTAGCTTTACGCACACCACCTAACAAAGTATTCACATTCTCATAAAGTCTCCAAGCATTTCTTGCTAACATAGCAAGATTATTCAATTCAGCTTTCCTAAAACCAATCCCACCTTCCGATTTAGGTTTACACATATTATCCCATGCTATCAAACGAATTTTCCTATCATTAGGATCCAGAGATTCACCCCACCAAAATTTGTTAAGATGAGAGTCCATCTTATGACATAAATTTTTAGGGATTAAAAAAGAATACATCTGATAAAGAGGGATAGATTGGCCAATATTTTTAACTAACGTTGATCTACCAGCTTGTTACAGAGGAGTATTACACTAGTTTAAAGTTTTAGCATCAATAGATTTTAAAATTACCATATGGGTTTTGGGTTTCGATCTTAGGAAAATGATAGGGGATCCTAGATACTTTTCACCCAGACTTTGGTTTTTAATCCCCGGAATATTACTCAGACGAGTTCTATCCTTATTATCAGTTTTACCACTGAAAAGAATACCAGATTTTTCAAAATTTATTTCCTGCCCTGAAGCAAGGCAGTACTTATGCAAATAATCCTTAATTTTAACAAACTCAATATCAGTGGCATGAGAGAAAATAAAGTTGTCATTAGCAAATAAGAAATGGGTGATTAGGGGGGGCAGATTTGCAAACCTTGACACCATGGATAACATCTGATGCCTCCAAGAAAGACAGATGAGCCGAGAATGCTTCATCACATAAGATATACAAGTAAGGGGATATTGGATCACCTTGTCTAAGCCCTAATTCAGGTTTAAAATTACCAACATGAGTGCCATTAAGCATGATGGAATACGACATAGTAGACAAACAATTCATAATGAGATTAAACCATTTAGTATCAAAACCTAGTTTAGCCATGACTTTAGCAAGAAAAGACCATTCAAGTTTATCATACGCCTTAGATATATCAATTTTAATAGCTGCCAAATTAACTTTCCCTTTTTCCTTTCTAACTTTGTGGACAAGTTCATGGGCAAGTAAGACATTATCAGAAATTTGCCTTTTAGGAACAAAAGCACTCTGGTTAAGATAAATCAATTTATCCATCAAGGGTTTGATCCTATTTTCTAATGTTTTAGATACCACTTTATAAACAAAGTTACAAAGACCGATAGGTCTAAATTGATGAACCATGTCAGTCATTGGAACTTTAGGAATAAGATCTATGTTTGTATGGTTCAACTGAGTTAAGATATGACCACTATCAAAGAATTCTTTCACCATACTAATAACATTATGTCCAATAATGTTCCAATAAGTTTGAAAGAATTATCCAGTAAAACCATCAGGACCAGGGGCTTTTCTACCTCCCATTTTAAAAGCAGCAAATTTTATCTCTTCATCAGAAATAAGGGCATTTTGAATAACATTATCTTGCATGGAATAGCTCCCAAAATTTCTTCCTGAAAGTGTTGGGTGCCTGAAGTGTAGATTGTTTTAAAATGGTCAATGAAAGCATTTCCTATTCCAACTCTATCCGTGATATACTCATTATCATTATTTTTTATCCATTGAATATTGTTTCTTTTTCTTTAAAACAAAGTAATTCTATGAAAGTAAGTAGTATTCCTATCCCCATTATGCAACCACTCTTCCCTAGATTTATCTTTCCAGTAAATTTCTTCTAGGCCACTCAGATGAGAGAGTTTTTCTTTTAGGACTTGAACTGAATCTAGATCCTCTGGATGATGAATTTGGGTATATAAAATATCTTCTTGAGATTTCTTTACATTGTGAACAATATTACCAAAAGATTCCAAATTCCACTTATTCAGATTAACTTTAGTCTTATTCATTTTCATTTTAAGATTATAGGCTTTAGAACCTACATGATCCTCTTCCCAAGAATATTCTATGACATCCCTGCAAGAGGGATCAACAATCCACATGGCTTGAAACATATATGGCTTCCTAACATGGTCTTCTGAATGATTCAAATTAACATAAATAGGGAAATGATCATAGTTAATCCTAGGCAAGTGAGTAACAACTATACAAGGAAACACAATTTCAGCAATATTGGTAAAAAACAACCTATCAAGTCTTTCTAAAATAAGATTATTTTCTTGCATATTAGACCAAGTGTGATCAGGACCAGAAAAACCGGGATCAATGAGACCAAACTTAGTAGAGTAATCAATTAAGTTTTGTAAATAAGTTGGTTATAACGGAAGACCACCTAATTTGTCCTCACTATTCAAAAGGCTATTGAAATCACCTGAAATTATCCAAGGTTCATTACTGGGTGGAGGTATAAATTAAATATTTTTGGCCCAAAAAGCGTTTCTGAAAGATTTTTTTGGTTCACCATAAATGAAAGTTAGATGGCAAAGAAGATGGGGATGAGCATCTGTGGTAGTACAATAAGCACCTCTATCACTAATACTGATCATGGTGAGATTCAAATTCTATTTCCAAGCAACACAAAGATCTCCACTAAGTAATATAGAGCTGACTGCTTGCATCTTTGTATATCCTAGAATTCTCATTTTCTGTCACATAATAACATCAGAGCATCTTGTTTCACACACAAAAATAATATCCGGGTTCAAAGCTCGACAGATTTGTGTTAATTCATGGATGTCTTCCTTTTTAATCAGACCTCTATAGTTCCAATTTATTAATTTGAGGTTTCTCGCAACAATTGGATTGCTCATGTTGTTAGAAGAACCAGTTTGAATAGAATTGAGACTACTACCATTGGGTTTAGAATTTGACCAGGTATTAACAAACTCCCAAAAATAAGAAATTTGAGGATAAGAGAATATGGTAAATTTGATTTTGTTCACATTATCTAAGACATGATTAAAATTAGTGTCAAGATTAAAATGTTGAGAGAGGTTACCTGACCCGAAGTTGTGTAGTTTATCCTTTTAGGTGAGCATTTCCCCTCGGTTTTGGCAGGTACTGGTGAAACTCCGCTTTCAGTAATCCCATTATTACCATCAACTTTGTTTTCGTTAAGGTACTGAGTCCTGGTCATGTGCTGGCCGAGGATCAAATTGTTTGTAGTTACCTGGATTGGTAGTTGAGGCCTAATATTATTTAACACTGTTGTTCCATCCATGAGATACACTTTGTAGTTCAAACATCTCCTTTTTTTGAATAGAAGATTATTTTTCTCCATTAGGGATTTTCTCTTACAAGAAGCATTATAATGCATAATTTTTCTTTTTTTTGTACCGAATCTTATCTATCTCCCTTGAAGATTTTCTTTTGTTTTTGGTTCCACTTTGCTTTGTTACTCCACCATATTTTGAACACAATTTTTGCCTGTGAATACTTGCAACTTCCATATTTTCCTGTCTTTTCTCTATTTCTTTTTATGAACGATTTGGAGACAATTTTCAGAGACACATATAAGTGTCTCAAATCGTGCGTGAATCATTTGAGACTTTTCAAGCACACTGTCTCTTTAATTATTATATTTCTCTTAATTTAATTAGCGACGTTATTAAAGCAACATATAGAATAATTAAAACAACACATTAACAAATTATATAATTATTATTAAAAAAAATAAAAAAATTCACAATTATTTCATAAAATTTAATTTTATCAGCATATCGCTGATTTATGCCTCCAACAAATGAAATCAATATCTCAAAACACAGTGAATTCAAAAACTTAGAAACAATTTAACATCAAACTTGAACATTTTCCTTGCACTATACACCTTTTAGCGGAGTGTCCTTCTCATCGATCTTCTTATCACTTTATGACCATAGAATAGATGCTGCAAATTTATCTTCCCTTTGGAGTGACTAACACTTAGTTCCAAGATAAGTTAAAACATGTAGGATTCAGCACCCAAACACCAAGATAATATACCACTAACAGTTTGCTTCTTTCAATCTGTAAAAACTGATCTACAACCCAAAATCACTACGAAGGAGAAACAATAGAATTTTATACTCTCCTCTGGATTCAGTAAAACCCAAATACCATCCAAGATATAGCAATAGGGCACAAACAACAGCGATTGGTGCAGTATTCTAGAAAGTGTAAATGATACAAGTAAGAATAAAGAAACTGCCTGCAATAACAACAAAATACTTTTTAGTCTATGATGAACCAAGATCAGAGAATGAAGAAATCCCCAAGAAAACAAGGATGCGAATGTATCCTAAACCAAGAAAAGAGTTCCTCTTGGTTATTATCATATTAACAAGGATGCATAAGACAAAAAAAAACTTGTTACCGAAGAAAAAATAAAAAGATAGATCACCATCCGCAACTGATAGTTGGTTACATATATTCCCATCGCTTGCTTGCCCATGGCAGATTGATATGTATTACGTGGAGACTGGAAATAAATGGTCAGTAAATAATATGAAAGAAAAGAGTACTTATTGATCATTTAAACTGAAACGGAGGCAGTGGCACAGGGGATTCACCTGGTTGTGGTCTGGAAATGGGATAATAGATGCACAAACACCCAATATAAGCGATGGATGAATTTCATAATGGGTGTAAGTTTCAGAATACGCCTCTTCTGGATTATGTCTTGCAGATACACGATCCTGAACAAGCAATCGGCGGTTATTGACAATGCAAATAAATTCCAAAGACCACGGAATGAACACTATCAAGGCCTAAGAAAGTTTGTAGAAAACCACAACAAGAAAGAAATAACGTTTAACAAGATTTAACTACACACATTGATTGTCATGGAAATCATAGTGGTCTCTTCTTCCTCTGTGTTGACATACTCTATGTATCCTTTAGCGACAAGATCATGCCAGCCATCCTCCTCAGGTGATTCCTAGAAACACAAAGATATCAGCTTCATGGATACTTTAAAAATAGTAGCTCGAGAAAGCAAAAAGATATTTACTGCCCATACCCTTTGTTGCAATGCTCGAATATCTCTTTTCTTTATCAACAGCCTCTGTTTCTCCACAATAAACAGCCTCTGGAATGCTCGAATATCTCTTTTCTTTGCCGCAGAACCTACTATTATGTAAACCATGAGCGCAAGATTCTTTACCAGTCCACATGCCTATCAAAATATCCCAAATGAATTGGATTAAAAGATTTGCTTAAGACAACGAATATATCCACAAGTTCATCATTTTGAGTTGTATAATTACCTGTCCTTCTGGTATCTCAGCTGGACACATTATTCCCCATTGTGAATTATGCAGCTGCCTGGATTTTGCCAGTTTCCATGATGTGGTCGACAACATACAATAGACATTATGCTAGGCTAGACGTTTACAACACCTTCGCACATTTTCATTTCATATCTGTGCGTTAAAGAGTTTTAATATATAAGGAGGTTACGTTCACGCCCTATTGGCGAGTTCAACCTCCGAAAATGGGAGAGAGTCGATGCATACGTTAGGCGATTGAGCACCTGCATAATAAAAATAACAGATTAAATTTTAATTAAGCAAGATGCACCTGCATGAGAAAGGTTGGACTGCAACAATATTAGTAGTCTCACCTGTGAAACACCATCGCTGGTACCAGCTGCATTTGCTTGCCCCCAGTTCCTGGTAGCAAGGGAGTATTTAAGACTAGTCGTAATTGTTTTAGCTCTTATCGCAAATTGCAAATTAACATCTTTTCCATTATCAACACACTGTCCCAGGCAGAGATAACATAAGCAAAGACCAATGAAAGAGCATAAAATAAGGAATTGGAACTCAGCAATGCCCATGTAAAGAGAACCTTCTGAACGCAGCCTCTGACATCCCTTGTCAACTTCCTGAAGAGCTGCACTCCGGAAAACAATCATGATTAAATTAATTACACATATATTTCTAAATTTACAAACCCTAGGATTTTGCAAATCACAAACCATTCGGAAGAGGCCTCCAAGTAAAGGACCAGCAAGGTCCAGCCTCTTGTTTCCGTAATGATCCATGTCATCCTCAGGCTTTAGACCGAGAGCACATAGCAACAGTCGAGTGTGGGAGTGTGGTGATGATTCCGTTCAAAATTACTGTAAAAGACTTTGTAAAATTGGAATCCTAAAAATACCCATGTTATTAAACCTTTATGAAATCAACAATCAAACACACAGATTGCAAGATCTATACCATACAATTTTTTATATTCTCAGCATAATAACCTCAAATCAAGATGAAACACCAAAAAAAAAAAATAACTAATAGAGAGTTTATACTTGAATCTCAGCCGTGTACTTGAATCTTCTAGGTTTTGCACTTGAATCATCTAGTTTTGTTCTTGAATCTTCTTCTGCTGATTCAAAATCAAGAATAAAATTGAAGTTCTAGGGTTTACAAAATCAGAATAGTCAAAATTTGTAAAATAGATTTTTATACCTGAGATTAGGTTACGCAAAGTCAGAGTACTGATTTCTTAGGATTGATTTCTGGTGATTTAATGTTTTTCTAACAAGGAAAAATAGATACGAATTTTTAGTAGGCTTAAAGTGCTTTCTGCTCTGGTACTGATTCAAGGACTGATTTGTGGAAACAGATCTGATTTCTGGTTTGATTTTGGTAAGTTAGGGTTCTTATTAGCTCCGCGAAGACCAAAAGGATAAAGAAGAAATGAGAGCTAAAGGAAAAAGAAAAACTCGAGTCAGTGAACAATGAAATTAAAATGAAAATATAATCAGAATATAAAACTTATAACCGAAATTACCAAAATATCATGTCGGTTAAGGCACATATAAGGGTATCAGAGACACATATAAGGGTAACAGAAAGTCTCTACATTAATATTAATAATTAGGAATTAAAGAGACACATATTTTTTCTTTGAGACGTTTATAGGCGTTGTCGTGTAGGCGACTTATATATGTGTCTCAAAGCAAAAAAAGAATATGTCTCAAAATTCATGATATGGTGTAGTGAGTAGCACTGATATTTTGAATTTTACATAGGAAGAATGCTACCCCATAACCATTAATGGCACTCTCTTCAAACACACAACAATTTTTAGAAGGATTTAAATCAAACCACCATTTCCAAACACTATTTGTTATTGACGCATATTTTTGAAGCTTTTCACAGTGAGCATAAAAAATAAGCAGAGATATTAGGTGTTGCATCATCTCTTGCGGATTAATAGTTACAAGCACTTGTTGGTTTTGGTTCTTTAAAGCAACCAATTTTTTCTTTTTTCTTTTTCTAGAGGAGATGAAAGTAAATAATTGAGAAGAACTAATGGGTATTTGTGAAAGAATTTTGAAGACCGTATCAAGGTTGATAGTGGGTATGATTGATTGTTTATATGGTTTAAAGATCAAAGAGATAGTACCAAATTTATTCGACATATCGCTTGTAGAAGATAAAATGGAATTGAAGGGTTTAATTTGATGGCTAAAAAGGTTTTAAAAAGTCAACACCTGGCTATTCACTAATCTAGCCGGAAACACAGTCGATGATTATAGCAGAACAACAAAAATTCCGGCACACAAGTACCTGCAAATAAACACAGATAAGATCTTAGAAATACCCACAAAAAATCAGACAAATACACAAACAAGATTGATCAAACGAAAATCAGAAGAACTAAAGATGAAATGAGTAAAAAGAGGAATCTTGACGAGATGAAAGAAGGACTGAAAACTTGAAGTTGCTGGTGATGATCCGTAACTGCTGATGATGAATAAACTGATGGGAATCCTTCAAAGATTATGAACAAGACCTAAGAAATTCCACTGTTCCAACTAGAAATAAACCAAAAATCGTGAAGAAATTCTCTAACTGTGACCCAAATTAAGATTTTCAAAAGAAGTAATCTGGATAACAAATAGCTAAAACGTGATATTGAATGAAACCTGAAATCAAATATCGAAGAGAAATCCATAAATCAAAAGATTGACTTGATTTTGACTTGGTCAAAAATCGCCTAATTCTAGGAGAGAGAAAGAGCCCTAAAAGCTTGAGTTTTTTAAGTCCAAGGTGTTTGGTATAAGGAGTTCATTATCATATTATTTGTATTGAGTATTTGATTTGATTGTGATCAAACATAATAGAGAAAGTAAAAAGTAATAAGAAAAATGAGGATAAAGAAGAGGGTTTTTTTCACCTAGTAAAAAAATTAGTTAACAAATAATTTGATTTTTGAGGGAAGGTTGTACTTAACGGTTGTGTGGGTTGTATTTAGTCAGCACTTATATATTTTTTCCTCGAAAGCTGTCTTTTTCTTTTTTATATTCTCTTTACTTCCCACATCGGAGAAGTCACTCACTCCTTCGGCTTCCCCCTAATCTTATTGTTCTCGCTCTAAGAGTTTCACAGTCTCAATTCAAGATTTCACTCAGAGTCGCTCAAATAAAAATAACGAAGAAACCGACGTTATTCTCCCGATTTCTATCCGCACTCTTATAAAGGCGTGGGACCCACCACACACAAAAGTGATCCCTATTAACTCCTTTGGGTGGCGGGTCCCACCACTAAATTAGAATCAGGATAGAAATTGGGAGAATCCCCTCGGCATGTCTATCATCTTCCCTCGAAAGAACAAACCTAGTTAGGGCAACTCCTATGGAGTAAACATAAATTCATATCTTTGTGATAATCCACTTTTTATGGATAAAAAACGCTATTATGGGAAGAATTTAGGTCCATATCTTTCTGAACTCCAGATGGTACTCCATTGATTTGAGGAGTAGGCTATGGAGTAGTCCATCCGGTCACTGCATGACCGAATATGTCATCCAGACACTAAGTGTTCAGATGGATTTTTTTTTTTTTTTGTCATAGTGACCGGATGGAGTAATTTTCTTTTATCAATCCGGTCTCTTGATGACCGGATGAGAATTCAAATTTTTAAGTGATCCTAGCTGGATCTCATAAATATACTGTTGGAGAAGCGAAAGTGATGGCAGCTATAGTTAGGATTGCATCAGTGGGACCATGAAGGTGGATTTTAAGCTGCTGGCAATAAAGCTGCAGATGATGGTCATTAAGTCACCGGATAGGTATCCAGGTTTTAAGCGACCAAATGGAGAATCATTTTTGTTTTACCATAGTGGATTTTTTTTTTTTTTTTTGAAACTTGGCATAGGCCCGTCCTGCCCCTGGCAGCGTAACCACCGAGTCTACTCCCCTGAGCAGACCCGGCCCATCCCCACAACAAAGATATAAATATTTACATAAGAGGAGTATTTCATAAGATCTCCAAACTCGTGAGCGGAGACTCGATCCGCTGACCTCCTACTTGAGAGTCAGGCTCCTGGTCAACTGGGCTAACCATAGTGGATTCTGACTCCATAAATTTCTATAGCTCTACAAATATATGGATAGTCATTGACTTGTGGATATTTTTATCTCCACACCATAGGAGTTTCCCTTAGCCGGCTAGGAATTTATCATACCAATGCATACACCTAGCTTGTACTATGCTTCGGAAAAAAAGAGAAAACAAGCTTGTACTGTCCAACCAGGAAAAGGAAAAACACCTTTCCCAACTGAACAATTTGTATTTTTCAGCGGTTTTAAAATCCCCCGATATCAACCGCCAAAAACAATCACACAGTTATTTCCCTCTCCATCTACACCGATTTCTCTTCATTTCTACTCAGAAAATTTTCCACAATCAAATCTTCGATCGGGAAAAACAACATGAAGAAGAAGAAGTCTGAGATCTTCATCTTCATCATCTACTTGTTGTTTCTTTTTTACATTCTAAATTGTGTAGTCGGAGTTCAAATCCTGTCAAAATCGAAACTAGAAAAATGTGAGAAAACTTCAGAATCTGGTGATAACTTGAATTGTAGTCGAAAGATTGTTGTTAATATGGCTGTTCCAAGTGAATCGGTAAGCGATTTCGTTTCTTTTTTTGTTATCTGAGAATTTTAAATTAAGAATAAGTGGTGATTTACTTTTGGATCCCTGAATTTTTGTGATTAGAATGGTAGAGAGGCTTCGATTGTTGCAGAAATAGTAGAAGTAGAGGAGAATTCATCTCAGAAGATGCAAACTGTGAGAATTCCACCCGTTGTGACTGTTAAGAAGTCTGCCGCTTTTGCCATATATGAGCTCACATATATAAGAGATGTTCCTTATAAACCTGAGGAGTATTTTGTTAAAACGCGTAAATGTAAGCGAGATGCTGATGCTAATGTTGTTGGCGTTTGTGAAAGGTTAGATGAGATTTTCTTAAAGTTTGTTTTGATGATTTTGTGTTTGTTTGAATGTATTTCTTCATTTATGCATTGATTAACTGGCCTATGATAATGATTTTACCAGGTTACGAGACGAAAATGGTCACATTATCGAGCATACTCAGGTATTGTAAGGAGAATCATGTTTTGTACCACTTTTTCTATCTTTGAATCTCTCCACTGATTAGTGGTTGCTTTACAGTGTTAGTATTGTAACTGGTGTTAAAAATGTGATATGTCAAACAAGTGTATGGTAAAAGGACTAAGAGAGTTTTTTCCTAAGAAGATTTCATAGCACTGTCTATGTCAGGTACCAACGAGTAGAGGCTCCCTGAGGTGTTTGTATCAATAACGCTTCGTACACTATACTCTTGCCATATCATATGCCTGGGAATGATAAATGTTGGCTGTTGGGATGCCAAAACAGCTGTGTTTCTGCTTTGCCTCTAGATGATTCCGTCTTGTAGCGATCCTATAGCATCTTTGTATTTGTGTTTATCTATCCATTGCAGCAGTATTGATAATCTCTTTTACATACTTCATCTATTTTCTATTTGGCTCTGATATTGCATTATTGATCTACTTGTGTAAAGCCGACATGTTGCCCTTGTGGAACGCAGCGACGTGTGCCTTCATCGTGTGGGGATATCTGTAAGTAATTGGTTTGTAGTTTGATTTTAGTTGATCTTGGCTTGATTTGATTGATGATTCTGTTGTTAATTTGATAGTTTCAAAGTTGTTGAAAGGGAAAGCCAACACTGCTCATTGTGTTCGATTTCCAGGTGATTGGTATGGCTACTGGGTTAACCTTGTGATAGTTTTGTAATTCTAATAAGCAGCTTCATTTTAGTAATCTCTACCTAGAGTCTCATGTGGTGTGGAATGTGAAAATGCATGTGGTCGACATTGTACACCAGACCTTGTTATTTCTTGCAACTTCTCATTTCTGAGAGTTTATTCTCATTCGGTTCGTATTTGGGATATAAAAGGGAGGGACTTTTGTTAACAAAACATCATTGCCTATCGGCATTTCTTGCCTATGCACTGTTGTTTTTCCCTGATAGCTTGCGAAAAATGATGAACTTAACTGCCAATAGTGAGAAGTCATGGGCTGTGCACTGGCAAGCAAACATTTTCGTTTTAGTCAAGTATTCTTGGTCATACTTTCTGTTGGGTCTGATTGTAGTTGCCCACAGATTTGTTCTTTGTAGTTTGAGTCTTTGGTGGAAAAATATCTGGTTTCTACAGGATAGAAGAACCGTTGGTTTTTCTTTTTTCTTTTGCAATCTCCCTTGATATATATTCCCGTGATAGGATTTTTACCAAGTGTTGCTAGCAACAAATTTGAGTTCAACCACACAGTTCAACTGGTCAGCTGACATAATCTACTTTTAATCCCTGCCTTCAGTTATATGTACTTGATGTTGTTTTGTGGGTACCTTCAGAAATGATTTATTAATAAGCTATCTTTTTCCCACCAACAGGTTCCACGTTTTCGGAATCGGAAAGCGATCACTTGGATTTAGTGTTCAAGTTGAAGTAAAAAAGGGATCTAAATTATCAGTATGTTGATACACGCGATTTCCCATTCATTTGTTTATGTGGCTCTTTTGCATGTTGTGCCTACTCATACTTGTCCAACTGTTTTCAAGCAAGACCTAGTTTGTAAATTTATGCTTCTCTAAGTAAGACTGATTTAGTCTTAATTGTTCATCCATGGATTGTAGGAGGTGGTTGTTGGTCCTGATAACAGAACAATGTCATCTGGTGATAATTTTCTAAGAGTTAGCCTTATTGGTGATTTTGCTGGCTACACAAGTATTCCATCATTCGAGGACTTTTATCTCGTAATGCCAAGACAGGTATGCTTGATTAGGTACACATATTTGAACAACAAATTGATCTAATCTCTTAGTACACTGCTCAGGATGTCATGATTAGTTTTAATGTGTCTGAACAGGTGTACATCTCCCTTTCCTTTTTGATTTCTGTTTATTTTGAAATGAAATTTCCATATTTATTACATGTTCTTGTTGTTTGCTTAAGTGAGGCTGAAATATTTGTATTTGTTGAAGGGTGCCCCTGGACAACCAGGAAACCTTGGGACAAACTTTTCTAAGTGGATGCTGCTGGAGAGAGTACGGTTCACATTAGATGGTCTCGAGTGCAACAAAATTGGAGTCAGTTATGAGGCTTACAATGGGCAGCCTAACTTCTGTAGCTCCCCACTGTGGAGTTGCTTGCACAATCAGCTTTGGAACTTTTGGGAGGTCAGTCTTTTAAACTGGAATCTTGGCTTGAACTTTAGAACACAATTCTGACACAACATGTTTCAACACCCTAATGCAACACAAAAGTTGGAAATCGAAGTAAAATCTACTAGCTTTTTAGATTTTTGATCAACATCCAGGGATTTAGATTCTAGTCAAACAACAAATCCCAGTTTTTTCTTAAGCTTTCAGCATATCCATACGTCATTCATGAGACTGATGGTGATGGAGGACAAAGTGGGAAAAAGTACATGAATTTCCCCTAACTCGGTTTGAAATTTTACTCTGACTCGCTTGGGTTGTAGGTAAGGCCGTGAATGAGTAAAATCAGCATTGACTTTTGTCAACGTATGTTGAAAGGTCAAATATATTTGCGCATGTGTGATTTTGTAGTTATGATGCAATGGTCAAGTGAATTGAATTGTGATGTAATGTAATGGTCAAAGTGATGGCTTTTTTTTTAGGTTGAATTGTGTGATTTTGCGGTATAAATTTGAAACGCAAAGCCATAAATAGGCCAATAGAGTTCTGCAGGTTGGTAAGGCTGGTAGCAAGGGTTCCAGTTTACTTGATAAAATCTCATATAAAACAAATATGAAAGTGCTCTGTCTTATATGAGATTCGGTACTCTGGTTCCCATATTAGCAATATTGACCAGTCAGAAGTCAAGTGATTAGGTTAATCATTAGTCAATTTCACATGTACATGGTGTGTGTCTATGGTTAGACCACCTTTTTATACTTAGAAAATTGTCTAATTATGTTTGCCAACCGATTTTTTAGACACACTACTAGATATTTCTTACGCTCACTAGTATGATGTCCTAAAATAATTAGTTGTGAAATTCTTAACAATGATGCAGTACCCAATTTCTTTCGTAACACTTCAGGAAAATCATTTCATATTAACTCCTTCAGTCAAGCTATTTTGTATCCACATACATTACATAGCGTGCAAATCCCACATATGCCAAAACTCAACTAAAAGCCTATAGAAAACCAAATTCCCCTACTTCCCTTCCACTCTATTCAACCAACACCATCTTTCCCACTCTTCCTACTGATACCATTTCTACTAATCAAACAAATTACCCACCAAATTATACGATTTAATTGAACACCAAACACAACCATTAAGGCATATTAACGATCATTATTTATACAAAATTTAAAATGAAAACGCAACTTAAAATTGATTTTTTAGTGATTATTCCTTGCATTTCTTCCCCATCACTTCATTCCTCTTGCCCTTCCCCTCACTCAACTCCCATCCAAATTCATACACTCTTATATCTCTTCCAATCCCCCAAACACAATTCTCATTTCCACAAGTCACCACTTTCAATCCAATCAACTTTCTTACAACAAAATCCAAACTTATCTAATTTTGAAAAATCAACCCCAATTTAGTCTTATCCCCAAATTGGGGCACATCTCTTCATTATTAGTATTAAGTTTACTTCAAACCTCATTTTCTCATGATTTGCTAGGAAACCAATACTTTTATAGTCAACAACTCCTCACGTTTCCAAACCGCGTCACCAATATCTCTAACTAATTTTCCCCAATAATTTTTATTTTCTATAAATAATGGTATTAAAAAAAATTAAAAGGAAAATCACAACTATAATCACTAAACCCTTTAAAAAACAGCCGAAAAGACCTTCAAAACCCCAAGAGCCATCTCCTTCTCATCCTCCACCTGAATCTCCATCTCTTCCTGAACCTATTGATTCAAGAATCATGCCTCACAGATCCTCATTTGTTCCATTCCTGTTTCCGAAAGCTGAATCAACTGTAATTCCAGATCCATCTCGTTTTTTCTCTCCTCATCTACTCTCTTCACCGCTTCCCACAAACTCTTTCTTCCAGAATTTCGCTCTGAAAAACGGTGATCAACCTGAATACATACATCCATATTCAATCAAATCTTCATCGTCTACTTTATCTTGCTCTTATCCATCTCGTTTCATTTCTGCTGCTTTTATCTACCAAGTATTTGTTCCTGATCTTACAATCTCAGCTGCTGAGAACAACTCTGGTAACAATGATCATGTCATATCTGATTTCAGTGATCTTAGTGTTACTCTAGATCTTCCTTCTGGTTTACGTTTTTATCTTGTTAGAGGAAGTCCGTATTTGACTTGCTCTGTTAGTAATAATACTCGTGTTTCAATCTCAACAATTCATGCCATTCTATCTATTTCATCAAATAGTTCAAGAGATAAATACACAATTAAGCTCAATAACAATCAAACATGGGTTTGTTATTCATCATCTGCAATTGATCTCACGCAAAATGGTAATGTTCTTACCTCTAATGGATTCTCTGGAGTAATTAGGTTTGCAGTTGTGCCTGACCCAAGTTTCGAAAACACACTTGATCGGTATAGTCGTTCTTATCCAGTTTCTGGGGATGCTATTTTTACTAAACCCTTTTGTTTGGAGTACAAATGGGAGAAGAAGGAATGGGATTGGGGAGATGTGTTGTTACTTGCTCATCCTCTTCATTTGCGTCTATTGTCGTCTGATGATTGTACTGTTACTGTTTTGAATGATTTTAAGTACAAAAGTATGGATGGTGATCTTGTTGGAGTTGTTGGTAGTAAATGGGTTTTGAAAACTCATCCAATTTCTGTAACTTGGCATTCAATTAGAGGTGTTAAGGAAGAGTCTTTCCCTGAAATTGTTTCTGCCTTAATCAATGATGTTAAAGGTTTGAGTTCTACTCCTATAGCTACCAATTCATCTTACTTTTATGGGAAAGCAATTGCAAGAGCTGCTAGGTTAGCATTGATTGCTGAAGAAGTTTGTTTCCCGGATGTAATTCCAGAGATTGTTAAGTTCTTAAAACATTCAACTGAACCTTGGTTAAATGGGAATTTTAATGGAAATGGATTTTTGTTTGATTCAAAATGGGGTGGGATTATAACCAAACAAGGTTCAGCTGATTCTGGGGGAGATTTCGGGTTTGGAATCTACAATGATCACCATTACCATCTTGGTCACTTTCTTTATGTCATTGCTGTACTCGGAAAACTTGATCCTGCTTGGGGAAGAAAGTACAGACCTCAAGCTTATTCTCTAATGGCAGATTTTATGAATTTGGGTAGAAAAGCAAATTCGAATTACCCTAGGCTAAGGAATTTTGATCTGTGGAAGCTGCATTCTTGGGCAGGAGGATTAACTGAATTTGCTGATGGGAGGAATCAAGAAAGTACTAGCGAAGCTGTTAATGCCTATTATTCAGCTGCATTGATGGGTTTAAGCTACGGTGATACTCATCTAGTAGCTACTGGTTCAACCTTAGCTGCGTTGGAGATGCAAGCAGCACAAACATGGTGGCATGTAAAAGAAGGAGAAGGAATTTATGAAGATGAATTTAGTAAAGAAAATAGAGTTGTGGGTGTTTTATGGGCTAATAAGAGAGACAGTGGACTTTGGTTCGCTCCACCTGAATGGAGAGAATGTAGATTGGGAATTCAGTTGCTTCCATTGTTGCCAATTACTGAGATTTTGTTTTCCGATTTAGGATTTGCAAGAGAATTGGTAAAATGGACTCTGCCTGCACTGTCGAGAGAAGGTGTCGGAGAAGGGTGGAAAGGATTTACATATGCATTGGAAGGATTGTATGATAAGGAGAGTGCTTTGGGGAAGATAAGGAGCTTAACAGGACATGATGATGGGAATTCACTTTCGAATTTGTTATGGTGGATTCACAGTAGAAGTGAAGAAGATGATGATGGATATGGAGGTGGAGGAAAATACTGCTGGTTTCGGCATTATAATCACTGATTGCCGAACATGGTAGTTCTATGTCATTGTTCATTTCTTTTGTGCTAAATATCTGGTGATGGTTTGATTATTTGAATAAACTTTTGTGTTTGCTTTCCTTCATGATGTTGATGAAAAGAGATTCTATGATAAACTCCTTAAGTGACTTAAGGGGGATGAGTTCAATACTGAAATAAAGCTTATGTACATTTTAAATGAAAGAATGAAGTTCAGGTTTTGTTTGATCGCTACTTCCTGTTCTCCTGATATTCTTGTTAAATACCATTGAGTTGCATTTTTTTTTTCTCAGGTGAACTGAAAATTTTCAGATGTATTTCATCTACAAAGTTTTCAGGACATCCTTACGAAATTGATATTGTTATTGTGTGCTATAGTGATGAAATGTAAAGTTACGAATGGATGTATCTTTGTTAGTCTGAAAGTGTTGTAACCATATAAATTGGTTAAGAAACTAGAAAATTTGGTAAAATACCAAATTTACTCGTTTAAGTTATTTTCTAAAGTGGAATCAATACTGAATCTAGTTTGGCAATATATCTTCTCTTATTTCTACATGCCTAGTGATTGTGCTTGCTTATCTATCATGTGGTGCCAATTCTTCAAATTATGCATTGTTTCTTTTGTGTTACTAGGCTGACCGGAACCGCATAAGTAGGAGTCAGTTGCCTCTGTATGGAATTGAAGGAAGGTTTGAGAGGATAAACCAGCATCCAGTATGTATATTACTTCGTAAGTTGCTTTTTTTTCTGTGACTAGAATGCTGTTCTCTTAATACCTAGTTGCAATTGTGCAGGACGCAGGAACACATTCGTTTTCTATAGGGATCACAGAAGTCCTTAATACGAACATCTTAATAGAACTGAGCGCTGATGATATAGAATACGTGTACCAAAGGTTTTTCTGTATCTAACATTATGGATTTTATTATACTATTACAAAAATTGCTGTTTCATTTGTGACAGTTTGCACCTTATCCATGAAAGTCGACTTTATGGAAGATTGTGATTTTCTCTTGCTGGATTTCTTATGCAATCGAGTCTTTAAAAGATTGAAATGCTAACCTTTTGGATTTTATGTGTATGTTTTGGCATAGTATAGTAGTTCCTTTTCCCCCATTACAAGGTATGAGGTCTTTCTGCCTTTGGTAGAACCTATGTTGTCATGGGCGTAAGGCGCCGCGCGGCGTCGGGTGTAAAATCCCGAGCCGCAGCGAGGCGCAGCGAAGCCGCGGCGTAGAAAAATAATTACCAAAAATAACTAATAAGTGTTATGTCTTGACATAACTGATAATTAGCTTAGACTTTCTATATTAGCTTGTAAATCTTAATGAAAAAGATTTGCAAAGGATTTGGAAAGATTTTTTTTCCTTAACTATTGTTAAAGTAATTAACAAAAACAGCTAGGAATGATCTGTTTCTTAACATAATTAGCTTAGGGTTTTAAAATATTAATGTATGACTTAATGAAAAAGATTTTCCAAAGATTTTGGGAATATTTTTTTTCCTTTCTTGGTACAAAATGCCATTTTGGCGCCCAGCAAACTGGCGCCTTGGCCTGAGCGCTTAGAAAGGCGACGCCTGGGCGCCACTTTTAAAAGTGGCATCTCCTTACCCACTGCGTGGCGCCCAGTCTCAAAATAAGGCCACTTTGACGCCTGGGCGGCGCCTAGGCGACGCCTTTGACAACATAGGGTAGAACTTGTACTTTGGAGCACCCGTTGGCTAAGTTGTTTATTATTAGCATGAGAGACATGTAGTAGACCAAGTAGATTTAGACCGTGCATAAGGATTCCTCATCCTGTTATGGTTTAAGACGACATACCAGCCATAGGAGACACTCTTCAGGGTCCATCTTTCAAGAATGTCAGCACTAAGTAGTAATACACTCATAATTATTATGATTGTTAGGTGGAATTTATTTTGACAATCAATCTGTCATTTCATTTTCTCTGCAGGAGTCCTGGGAAAATCTTAAGTGTGACTATCCCAACATTTGAAGCCCTTACTCAATTTGGTGTCGCTACAGTCACAACAAAGAACATTGGCAAACTGGAAGCATCATACAGCTTAACGGTATTCTCCTTCGAGTTCCTATTATGTTTCTTTCTGACGTAAATAATGTTTCATCATACTTCCCCGGTGAAATATGAATTACCTCATTACCACATAGTTCGGATTATTGATTGCCTAGTGCCTACAATGGTAAAATAATCTCATAAACTGTTGGATTCAGTTTTTCTGTTACTAAGTGGGAAATAATAGATCATTTTTCAGAAGACACCTGTTATTTCTAGTTTCTTACCTAACTTGTTAATATATGCTAGAAAACAGAACTAGTATGTAGTTTCTCATGATATATGGTTTGACTGTGGACGGTGATCACATACCCAACCAATAAATGGTGTAATTTTTTCGGTCATTTGGACTCAAGTCTTGCTTGGAACTATCTTGTAGCTTAAGTATGTGTTTAGATACTCTCTGCGTCTTGGAAAAACAGGTAAGCAATTTTCTAACGGGGATTAACTGTTTTCTTGTAGTTCGACTGCTCCAAAGGTGTTACGCTCATGGAGGTACCACTGTTATTCAACCTTCGCATCTGTTCTCAATGATATGCAACTATCATTTTTACTTTTGTTGTCCAGTACTAACTTATTCCAAGTATATACTATGTTTTCAGGAGCAGTTCTTCATTATGAAAGCGGAGGAAGTTGTGGTTCGTTCATTTAAACTGTATCCGACAACAGACCAAGCCGCAAAATATGTTTGTGCAGGTAAAACTATGTAGCAGAAGTCAAATGAAGCCATGAAAACCTATTAGTGGCTTGTGTCATGATAACATAAAATGGGACATTAAAACTATATTGTGGTTTAAATGCATGTTCTTGTGTGCAGCTATACTGAAGGACTCTGATTTTAATGAGGTTGATAGAGCAGAGTGCCAATTCACCACCACAGCTACTATTCTTGACAACGGGTCTCAGGTATGACTCTAAGCTTGGAAATTTTCTTTAACCTTTGCATTTTTCATGTAAACTAAAATAGTCTGGAGAATATTTCTTCTCATTTTGATTGATAAGTGTTTTCTTTGACATTTTACAGACTCCTTTTGTACCACCTAAGAGTAGTGTAAAAGGATTTTTTAAATCTATTGGAAGCATATGGAAGAATTTAGGTGATGGGGTTATAGATTTCATTTCTGGAAAAACTTGCAGGTATGCTGTTTAAAATGATTTACTAGTTTTATTTCTATTTTTCCTACAAAATGCATATATGTTGAGCTTTGTAATTTGTTTTGAATTTACATAATGTTGGTTGACATGATTTGGTTTCTAGAAGCTATTGCTCTTATTGCTTGATCTCTATAATGTTAGACTTGAACTGGAAATTGATCTGACTTTTTTCATCATATTTCCTCTACACTGCGATGATTGCTGTGTATCTTTAGGTGCCAATTTTGCTGACTATTAATATCGTCTCTTCTGATGCTCAGAAGTAAATGCCCAGGTTTCTTTGACTTTAGCTGCCACATTCAATACATATGCATGAGCTGGGTGGTGCTGTTTGGCTTACTTCTGTCAATCATTCCAACAGGTAATTCTTTTAGAATGTTCTGGTACTGATAAGAGTCAGGTGGTTTTCGATGAACTAAATATCAAATATTTTACTGTAATTGGAGTAACAGTGATGGTCCTCCTTTGGCTTTTGCATCAAAAGGGTTTCTTTGATCCTTTGTATGACTGGTGGGATGATCACTTTAAAGCTGAAGATGAAGGAAATGGCTTTGATGCAAGGCATACAACAGAGGTTGCCCGTTCCCATAAACACTATAAATATCATAGGCATGAAGGAAAGCAGTATGGTCATCGCACACATAATAAGCGAAGAAGCAGTCACCATCATGCGCACTCCGAAGCAGAACCAGACCATTATCTATCTAAGCATGATAATCAGCTTTACCATCCCCATAAACAAAAATTTAAGCATGAAGGCCGTAAGAGGAGAGCCACATCCTACCTGAAGGAAGAACAGGAAAACCTAATGGGTTACTAGTGGTGCTCTATAGTCTGTCATTTAAAGGGTTCTTTATTCATTCGGATTCTCATTGTAAATTGGAAATACAGTAATAATTCACAAAGATTGATTTTTGAACATTTACAGTAATTTTATATATTTGAATTATAATATGCTAAGTGTGTTACATTTCCTGGCTTTAATTATTTTGCCAAGATTGTAAGTTCAGATTGAACTTTTGGATGCGAAAATCAGAGAACAAAACTTCGTATGGAGTGGACGACATCCCCGAGGCGAGGTTGAGTTGAGAAGATTTAACAGGAATTGCTTGCTTATGTTTCTTCTTCTACTTTCGTGCAAGGTATTGTTGACTCTTCATATTTTTACAGCTTGGGTATTTTGTCAATAGACTGTTAGTTGGAACATTTAGGCTTTTAGTAATACATGCCACGTGAGCGTTTTGTGTTCTTGGATCAGTATTTATATTTTTTGTGGTCTGCTTTCAGTTATCCTTCTCTGAAATCTTAATGTGCAAACCATTTGGAAATGCTAAACCAGGAGTCCGAACAATATTTCCCCCTTTGATTGCTGTCCACCTGAAAATTCACACATCAAATTCAGTTTCGTCTCTCTCTCTCTGTCTCTGTCACATGAACACGCACACACACATCTGTAGAATGTTAAATTACCTGTATTTTGTAACCAAGCAATGAAGAAAGACAGCCATTTGAACCTTGGTGAAGTCTGTTCCGACACAAAATCGCATACCACCACCAAAAGCCATGAAATGTTTTGATGCCCCATTTGATTCCACTCCCTGTGACAAATTTATTTGATGTGAATGAGTACCTCGAAGAAAGTAAGCAAAAGTTTGGTAGCCAGGCAATAAAGATAGAAGAAAATATGTAATATATTACTCACATCCCATCTCCGTGGATTGAACTCAAGGGGATCTTTGTACTTGTCAGGATTCAAATGCACTGCTGTAGGGCAGACCATAACAGCCCAGCCTGCTGGTATTGTGTATCCTGTCATGATTCATTTCAATGCGTTTTTAGGTTTTGAAATGGTACTAAAATTGTCTATGCCAATTTAATTGCTAACTTAAAGCCATAAAGGCACTGCTTTATAGGTCTTACCTTTAATTTGGATATCTTTTAATGATTTTCTGAAAATTGCAGGGACAATATTCGCCAATCTCACTGTTTCATTGATTACCTGCAAATTTAGTGAACTGGTAAGTTCTAAAATCTCTGTAGTTGTAAGAACAGCAATCATACATCTATCGTGTAAGACTAACGGGTTTAGTGGCTGAACTCACCTTGGCTGTGAAAGTCATTGATTTGTATTCCTGCCATGTCAGTTCTGAATCCTTATTTTCTCTGTTCCGGATAATTTCCTCGTGTTCTTCCTGATAGTATTTGATGAAGCATGTTAGAATCTGTTACTTTGGGATATAACTCGAAATATGTTAAATTGAGCACTATAAATATCAGTACTACTCACTGTTAATTCTGCCAGCACTGCAGGGTTCTCCGTTAGTAACTTAATGGCTAATGTTATCGCTAAGGAAGTAGTCTCAAAGCTTGCAAAGAGAAGAACAAACATTAAGTCCAGCGCAATTGCTTCAGTTAGTACTGTTCCTTCTTTGTCTAGTTCTTCAAGGACATAATCAAAGAAGTCCACATGACTAATTTTTGGTGCTGTTCGTCTCTCTTGTAGCAAATCTTTCAACATCTTCATTGCTTTTTTGCGACCCTGATCAAACCCATAGGTGGTCAAGACAACAATTCACTACCTATATGAATTTATATTTGAAAAATATGCAAATCTGATATTTCTCGTTACCTGTAAACATTTGCGGTATGCGGTACCAGGAATGTCTAGAGGGAAAGAAATCAATCCCTGTATAAATGCGACAAAGTTTTCTCTTAGATTTTCTGAGGACTTGGTCGGATCATATTGGTAACTGATGAGCTTCTTTGCAGTTAGATCAAATATCATCTGCAATAGACCAAAGAATTGTTAACATTCTATATAAATAAGAATGGAATAATGCTGTAATTTGTAGGCTGCTGATCAAATTCAGAATTATGGATTTTTGAATTTACATTTGCAGTGGCTTCTTTCACTTCTACGCTATCCTGATTGGCCCATGAAGACAAATTACTTCTTGCCGCCTGTGCCACCTGAGGGAGGAGCTTTTGTTTTAGACTTTCAGGGCCAAAGAGATTCAGAACCATGTTCTTCAGGTACTTGTACATGAACCCGTGTAAGGATCCTACATTCTGTTTCCCAAATATTTCTGTAAAAGTATCAGGATACCAACTCTGGAATAATTTTCCTTCTTGTTGGAAAATAAAGTAATTTATTTCTGGGTCTGTCGACACGATGACTGATCGCCCAACCAAGCTAGTTTTAAAAACTGGGCCAAATCTGAAAATGACATAGCATCAGGTAGTGAGCATTACAAATTTATGAATTTCATATATTTTGAACAAGAAAAAGGTGAAATATTTTCTCTCTCTTACCTTTTCATTCTTTTCTTGATGAAAGGAGGAACATCAGATGAAGTATTTGGTGCAAAGAACTGAAGACTTTCGCCAAGAAGTGGGATACCCATTGAACCAGGAGGGAGTTTTCCATTGCATTTGGGATTTCTCCATCTGTAGACCCAGTGAGTAATGCAGATAAGAATTAAGGTACAAATGCATAAACTTACTGATAACATCTCTATAGTCTGTGATTTATATAGTTCAGATAGAATCTTAGCAATTGAGAACCACTTCCTTGTATTGAAGCAAGGAAGGGAATGCTGAAAATGGGTTTTGTAGATTAGAGGAAAAAACTGAACTATTAGCAATTGAGAGAAAGACTGACAAGATCAATTGGTCAGTTGGATCCAAATAGAGGGAAGAGACAAAAAAGAGGTGAAGAAAAAGTACTCTGGTGTCTATCTCATGAACTAGGACACGAACTGCTTAAATACATGGATGTTGAGCACATAACTAGGAAGAGAATATAATATTTTAATTTAACCTTCATTTTATAGGAAGTTTGGTTGTTCTTAAAGCTGTAAGTAGTTGAGATAAGTGTAGAAATTGTTGTTTAGTCTGACCGCCCATTAGAAACTTGTCAACACCTTTTAGGAAAATATATCATCTTTGTAATACACCACTTAGAATTAGCAAAAATTAGTCTTAACCCCTTGACCCTTGGTGATACATTACTGATCCACTCTTTCAGTATTATTTGGGGTTGGCAATACCTATGAGAAAGCTCGGTTGTTTTGATAAGGGAATCATTTGGCTACGGGGTTATCGATGTTTTGACTGACAGTCCACGCGTTATTACTGATGTTCTCTTCTCAAGCAACATTATTTGTCCAGGGAAGAACTGCTTTGTTCGTTCATATAGTTCTCGTAACGGTGTCTTTAGAACCCAAGGATGTTATCGATAAACTTTGACTGACAGTCAGTGATATTAGTGAGGAACTCTTATTAATTAGCGCAATTACGCAAGGGGTTAGACTACTTTTTCTCAATAATAGATAATAGTTTGGGTAGTCCCTTTTTAAGCATAACATGACTAGAGCAAATGAAGCTCACACGATGCTTCCTGATTCCCTTCAGTTGTTAAGCCAGCTTTTTGGTTCTTTGATTACATATATCCCACGTCCTTTGTTATTTAAAAAATGTAAAGATTTCTATCGCCCTTGATATGCCCCACTGCCTTGTCGGTTGTATGTCCTTGAATTTTAGAGAACAATAGTGTCCTTAAAATGCATTTGCAGGTTTTGTCTATTTAAAAAGGAAGAGCCAATGTTAACCCAAAGACCAGTGAGGCACGAATAAGACATTTTTTAAGGGTTTACAATCACCTAATCCCTAGATTTGAGAGGATAGAGGTTCTAAACCCATTAATTGAAATCAATTAAATTACCAGTTTTCGTCAACCTTTTGAGATCTTCCCAATCTATGTTAAATACTGTTGTATACTTTGTATCTATGTTGATTATCATGATGTTGCTTGAAGGCATCTTCCTAGATCTCTTTTCGGTTGCGAGAATCATATCGACATCTTCATTTCATCATCAAAATCCTTTAGCCATTCCAAATGCAGGTTCATGTAGATGTGCTTACAACAATTCTTCATGCGTTTTTCATTTTCAGACTTTTCTCAATAGTGGTTAGCTGACCTAGTGCATTTTTTTTCTGATTAATCGCGTGTTGGTCGAAGCTTGAGTCCAACTACCCAACGTAACACGTAGTAGGCCTCTTCTTGTTAAGCGATTGGAACTTACTTGGATGGAGCCAATTTTGGATTAAAATTAGTGAGTTTGTTGGAAACTTAGAGAACATGAATATTGGGATCCCAATTCTTTCCAGAGTTCTTTGTCTTGTTTTGTTATTTGTGTTTGATAATTTTACTGGAGTCAAACTTAGAATTAACCTTTGGGATCCAAACCTTAGAGGGTTTCTCGGTTTGTCAATGTGGTCCTTGCTTGATAAATCCATTTCTTCATCTAGCTAGGGTTATCCTTTAGGGTCTATTAGGGTTATAGTTCGATCGAATCAGCTTGTTTTTGTTATATTAGAATGACAAGGATTGCTGAGGCGATTAAAGGTTCCCTTAGGAGGGTGCACAATGAAGACAGCTAATATTGGAACTTGTACTTCTAACTAAAATATTGCTCTTAATATAATTTGTTATGCGATAAAGTCAAATTCTGTAGGCAAGTGACGCATTTAAAGAATTTGAGTACAGATCCTGTACTTCTCATAGTTAGGTTCACATTGGAATTTTTCCATTATGTTTCCAGGTGGCTCTCTCTCTCTCTTCACCCTGATTGTTCTGCACTGGCCAGCCTCTTAATTTGAGTATGTTATTCTTTCTGCGTGGCTTATTAGCACTAGATACATGTATTCTTGACACCTATGTAGATACCAGTGATACTTGTTGACAGCAGAATTTTTATGGAGTTAAAACTGAGTTTCATTGGTTAGTAGTTTAGTAAGCTGATATATACGTCTATTTCGGTGATCAGCACCCTGCAGTGCATCCTCCCTCTCTTAGGGTATCCTGATGGACGGATTGACCTACCTCCACTTGATGATAGAATACTGTTCACAACAGAATATTGCATGTCATGCATGATGTCAACTTTCTAATGATTGAGTGGAGAAATGGAGGTAATCTAATGTTCTTAAACTAGTAATCTATCACCTACATTTTTGTGTAAGTTTTTAGTAAAATGTGTGAAAAACTGCAGATAAACTGCCAGAGTGTATCTATATTAACATATGAAGAGGCAGACGGCAAGTTTTGAGCCAAATACCATAAAGAATATCTTTGACTAATCTTATGGTGCGCCATTGTTGAGCCAAAAGCATGTGTAAGTTTCTTCTCTTTCTATTATTTTTATATTTTTATTTATAATTTTATTGTTAATTTGACTGCAGTTACAGAGTTGATTCTGTATATTTGATAAGAGACCTTTTCATCATAGGTAAAGTATGTGTCTTAATCTCATCATTTTCCAGCATTTTACCCTCTAAGCAACTAAAACTGGTCTCCTTGACTTATAAGTTATTATTGTTGAACATCGATCTTTTAGGTGCATTTCACGTGTGTTTTTCTCAGCTATTGTAGCAAGAATGTGAACTTAGTTACCAGATTAAGAATAGTGCACGCGTTTATGCCACCATTTGTTCATAGTAATATTAGTATAGATTCGGTTCAACTCATATTTACAGTTCAGGCTAAAAACATTAGTTGATAGAAGGGATCCCGTTCAGGCAATTCGAGTACTACCTATCTTGGTTATCAGGCAACCTCTATTTCTGTTAGTATGCTTTGGAATCCAACTCCTTTAGGTCATAACGGAAGCTTGGGCATCAAAATTGTCAAAACTCAGAAGATTTATATAATTTCACATAAAACAGTTTGAAAGCAGAGTTGACTCCGAGTTAGCAAACCGGCAAATTTCACATCAGTAGGTCCCCCTTTTCATGCTATCTTGGCAATTAACATTGCTGTTTTCTTTTCCACTGCGGAAGTGGAATACTAGTCCAACTCATGAGCTCGAGGTGATCAGCCTAGTTGTACTTCCAAGTTCCCAAATTTCATTACTAATTTAATTTTTTGTTCAGTTGACCCTTAAATTATAAACTTAGGCTATCCTGCGAGAATCGATGAAGCGATGACTCATGATTTTTCTTTTGTTTCCTTCTAAATAAACTATTAATTTGTTTAGCGGCGACAGTGCCTTTTTGTAAATTGAAAAGAAATAATTTCTTTCCAAGTTTTTATCACTTGGTGGCTTCTAAAGGTTACTTAAATTTGACAGTTATTTACCATTTGAAACTGATGTAATTTATCCGGCTTTATGCTCAGGAGAACCTTAGTTTGTGTCAGAAGACAAATGAGTTCTAATTCACCTAACTTAGTCTATAACCAGTAGACAGTAGTGTGTTTGGTACGGATTTTAGAGGTGGGTGAGTAATTATGTTACAAGAATTTAATATTAAGGGCATGTGCACCTATCAAACTTGTGGTATATTGGCTCATATTGGATATTGCAGGAGCATCAGGAACTTGCTGCAGTGTAGCCGAAGCAAAAAGCTTGCTTGGAAAAAATGCACTTCTTTTGGAAGGTAAAAGAAATCAGATTACCAGAGGCTGGCACTCATACCTTAGGTCAGGAGTTCAAATCCCCCGACCATTTCCAAAAAAAAAGAAGAAAAAAGGTTGGATAGTCCTTTTTTGAGGTCATTGTAAGGGATTAAAGGGAGATGGGAGCATTGCACAAGAAAAAGAACTTGTAATGGTAATGCAGATGTCTTAGCTAAGTTAATGAGGAAAGCAAGTGTAATTAGCTCGACGCTAGGGAGTCTTCCGGCGAAGTATATAGATATCCAGAATCCAGGACATCCTGGTGTGATTGTATGCACCCATTAACTAGAAATTTGGTTATTTGTTTCGACTTGTCTAGGAATGGACAATTGGTAGACCTGCCCCTCCACCGTAGGATTGGTAGTGGGTGGGGGTTTGAATTTGCTAGTGGGACCTCATCCATCAATCCAACGATGAAGGTGTAGGTCCGTCAATTGGTCCACAGGACTCCACACTAAGGGTGTTCCATTTTGGTGCAACAAAATATTCTGGTTTGCTTCTTAGACCATGAAGTTGCCAAGTGATGGCCTCCAAAATAAATGTCTCTGACGCTCTTTTACATTTCATACAAGGTGTAGCTTTTACATTTTAGTGTACTCTCTCTAATAATAATAATAATAATAATAATAATAAAAGGTAAATCAGATTCGACATCAATAGAACATTTAATGATCTGCTCAAACTAGTTGCTTGTTAACTGTGGCGAGTCTGGTGACTGGTGAAGGTATTTACTCTACAGCAGTACAAGCCTATTCTGACCCTGGTTTTCTTTGTCTATAATTTACCATTACGATATTATAATGGCTATTATTGACTACTATAATGCTAATTCCTTCTGATGAACGTTCTTTCCAAGCTTAACCGTGTTACACGTCCAAAACAAGGTGAGAAAATTATAAACAAGTACATCTTCTTGAAACTATGCGATTGTGATTAAAGAAGTTACTAGTTGCCTTCCAGCTGAATGTGTCAAAATTTTAAAAAAAAAAAAAAATAGTTACTAGTTGCCCTCTAACTTAGTAGTACTAGAAAGGTCATAATCATAAATTATAATGAATTATTGAATCATGCCAACTTTGACCGGTATCTTACTAATTATAGTAAGAAAATTTACTGAAACATCAAGTTGACTATCTATAATTAGTAAGGTCGGTTTGTCTCTAAAACCTAACTGTTTAACCTCTTAATCAAAGACAATGTTTACACTAATAAGTGTTTGACTATAAAGTGTTGCTTGCAAAAGAAACAAAACAGATATATTGATGCCAAATACAGAGATTCTAAAGTCTAATGCACTTCATAAGAGTGTGGGGTTGTACTTAGAATAAAAACTTAATCTACAAGAGGCAATATTTAATAGAATGATTTGAATTGTTTGTGTGTATAATCTTCTGTACTGTTGGAGTCATTAGCAGTTCTCTGATAGGCTGGCTAATTTAGGTTTTTAATTGTTTTATCATTTTCTTTGGTTGGAAAGAATATCAAAAAAAATAAAATTATATGATTGAGGGGAAATGATATTCAAAATGAACACGCGGAGTCGACTCGGAGGGCCTGCTTGATTTATTATTTGATTCGATCGTGTATCAAATGATGGATGATCAAACTAAAGACAAACTACACGTCGAAGATCGAGTGTGTTGAGATGGATAAATCAAACAAAGACAAAGTTTTCATTTGATTTAATAACCGCCAAAAATTATAATTTGAATTGTTATGTGGTTTAAAACGCGTACACCAACGTACCTTTTGGATGGGCAACCATGACAAAATTGAGACTTTAATTAAACGGCGAAAATAATAATACCATCTAATCTCTTGTTTGATTCTCTAATAAGTTGGAAAATAAAATGATTATGGACTTTTGAACATCTAAAGAATGGCGGCAGTTTCTCATCTTATTTGAGTTCATATTAGGAACATTCTGTGAACATACAATTACAGAAAAGTGATACATATTGTATCGGAGAGTGGAGACTATGGTGGTTATACAGTGTTTTCCTTCTAAAGTAAAAATCAGTAGGTTGGAGAGAGACAAAAATTACCTCGAATTTAAAGGACAATAAAAAGTACACTATGTTGTAGGTAAAACATTTATGGACGGGTCACGGGTGCGGCGTATCAGGTGTTTAAGCCATTTGAATATGGGCGAGTGGGGGGGTGTCATTCGGTAATTTATTATCAAGTACAATATGTGCATGTGAAACTCCAATAATTGGGATACAGCATTCATAGTTTTTCATCCGGTCCTCCTACGCCACTTCATCCTTCGATTTATAGGTGACTAGATCTTAACCCGTGCCGTTCTAATACGATATTGTTCACATTCCTCTTGCTTCATTTTATTCGTGAGTAATTATTTTGATATTCAAATAACTTTTGGGAAACAAAATGGGTTACCTGATCTTTTTATTTCTTACTTAAGCATGTTATTCCAATTTATTATCTGGACGGAGTAATAATGTTGTGCCAACATGAAAATAAAATAAAAAATACAGTAAATAAAAAATTTCCCCATTTATTGTTCCATCATATTATAATTTCAATCTTCAAAAAGAATATTGCATCTAACAATACATATACCTAAACTGCCAATCCAATTTCATGATGTTTATGAATACATTTGTTCCGAAATTATTGATAACTAAGGCTCTAAGGAGTGAAGCAAAACCTATAATATTTTCCCTACTATAGATAAACACTATTTATTTATTTTTTGCAAATGTGAGAGTTATAAAAATGAAGAACCCTTGGCTATTGGAAGGCTGAGATATACACATGTGAGTTGAAAAAATAAACTTATAATAGTAAATCAAAACATGTGTAAGATTCTTTCTGAATCATATTGATAACATAAAATTGAAGAAATTCGTAGATAAAAAGATTTCACACCAACTATGCTAAGTAGTGCATGAATGACGTTCTTACATCTAGTGTTACTCAAGTAATTTGGAGTTTTAAAGAGCATAGTCATATGGATATTTGTATCTACATAAATTCAACTAACCTTCCGAAGAAAAATTATTAGTTTCAAGGTAGAGCCGACACAAAATTCTGTCGCCTTCAATGTATACAACAAACATTGGGTTTAATCGGCCTTGAGATTAAACAAATACCCCAACATTAGTCAAATAATGTCTACAAATACGGGATCGAAACAAAGTGCGAACTGGAAAAATGAGAGACTAACATCAGTTCTACAAATAAAATACCCTATATGTATCAAAGTTTGTTAACCAAACATGTATTCAAATTAAAAAGTCATCAACTTAACACAAAAATATAAAAGAACCCAAGTTAAATCAATACTTGCATAAACAAAACTTATAAATGAATTTTGTAATTATTAAATACCTTTAAAATCACTATTAGAGATTTAATTGCATGCCTCGTTAAAAACTACGGTAGGACGAAATCACCAGATTAATCTGTAGAAATTTCACTGGATATGTAGCAATTCAGAGAAGTTTACACTGGTGGTGATGCGTTCCATCTAAGTGTTATTCGATTGATTGTTTTTTTTTAGAATGTTTCGGTTTTCATTGGAGAAACCGAGAGGGATCGTTTCATTATATTCATTATTATTCAGAAATCCAAGACCAACTCGCTCTCTGCTTACGGGATCTCAATACAACCTTAGATTTATCTATTGGACGGAGAAACATTGATACTAAATATGTAGTTTTTAGTGTTATTTATTATATAACGTGATATCCAAATATTTTTTTCTTCTTCTTAATTTTCATGTATTTTAACCGAGTTTATATTAGCATTAAGAGGATCAACCACATTTCTAATTTATAGTGTTATCCTTTTGTAGCAGCACATAATTAACATAGTCAATTACTACTCATCAATACCGACCAGTACCACAAGCCACCAGATATCACTTCTTTCTCCACCACCACCATTTTACATCCCTCGTAGAATATTGGGCACACTTATAACTTTTAATCCCACACGTCATGTATAAAGTTTAGATTTAACAAACTTAGGTCTTCAATTAATTTATTCAACTATATGTTTTTTGTTAATCTTGAAAATCATGCATTTAACGGATTTACCAAAGATAGCAGTGGTACCAAAAACAACCATTTTGTCTTATATGATTTGGTATCATCCCAAAAGTATTTGTTATCCGCCTTTTTTGATCGTGTCAAAAACAACCAACTATACTTTTCACAATACAATGTTACCCGTCATGTATTTTTTTTTATTATTTTTGATTCAAAAAGAAAAAACCAATACCACCGCCATTAAAACCATCCATCGCCACTATTTCTTCCACCAAAACTAATGTTACCGCCTCCACCACTTAGTAACACCATCCACCGCTTCCACCACTTACTTCTTCCTCTACTACCACCACCACCACTAATATTTATTGAAATAATTTTTGTCAAAATTATTATTTATTGATGGAGATATGTATTAATATTAATTAAGGGATATTTATGATGTAAAATTAATAAATCATTTATCATGAGAAATTAATGAGACATCAATTAATAAAACACTTATACTAATTAATATTTAAGTTGAACAAACCATGATCATAGATTTATCTTCTCTCTAGAAAAATCACTTATACTAATTAATAAAACACTTATACTAATTAATATTTAAGTTGAACAAACAACCACTGTTGATTTATCTTTTCTATCAATTCCAACCAAGGTGGAACAATGGTTAGAGGCCACTCTTATGACACAATAGGTCATGAGTTCGAACCTCCCCGTTATAATTTTTGAAATTCCATATCTTGACTTGAGTATTCATTTTTAATTCATAATATTGGAATGAACACCACGTGTGCGACTTGTAGGGTGTGGCACGGAGAACCACAACCTTTGATTTATCTTTTCCAAAGATAAATCCTGACCACCACTCAGATAGGCAAAGTTAGCTAAACTCGATTTTATACTATTGACCTATTAAAATAATTATTCAAATTAACTTCATTTAGTATATATATGTAACTTGATCACGACTATACAATTCATAAATCAACACACATATGTATGTCATTATTAAAGGCTGAGATACGCAGGTTTAAGCCTAGCTATCAAGTATCAAAACAAATTTAAAATAAAATAAAAAACAATTGTATTTTGTGAAATGTTTTTATTTATTTAAAATCAGTATGTTTTAAGATGTGATAAAAGAAGTAAAAATTTGAAATCAGCTTGTTAACCTGCATTTAGCTTTCGAATACTTCCATATTTTGCCAGATCCATCTATTGAAAACCCGGAAAAGTTATTTTCTAAGATTATGTCGTTCCATTTCTTTCGCATCAAATTTTAAGATTTTGGTAAAATCCATGACTACTAATGGGGTTATGGTTATAGGGATATCAGCTTATAGGAGAGGGTGTCAAAACCCAATTTCAGTACCCTCCTTAGAAAAATTGTACCTCCCATTAACAATGAAATATTAGACGATGTAAATGGTAATTGTATAACGGCACGGCCTCCGCAATAAGTAAAAAAATTATGTCAATTTTAATCTTTGACATTTTTTTTGTTGGCTCTATATAAAATGACAATTATTCTTCATGTTTTTTAATTGTTATATTTTCTTTCTGAAAATTGCTTGGTTGACCTAAATATTTTTCACGAAAAAATCACCGGGCGAAACATGTAGTGAGACCAACCGAAAATCTTTACTATCCCTATCATAGCTGGGTTTTTCAGGGGCTGTTTTTCGGAAATTTTTTGATTAGCATGTACAATTGTTTCTTTTGTATTAATAACCATCTTATCTTATTTTAACATTAATAAAATCAACCAAAACTTCCTTACTTATGTCTTAACGACATAGAATAAACATTATTGCCATTAACGCACTGAGAACCTGCACTACCATCACCAGAACCACTCATCACCACTAGTTTTTCCACCACCAACAACATCATCACCGGATCCATGCACCACCACTCACAAAGACCACCCCGATCATCCGTAATGATTATTAACAAATTTATTATTTATTTAACGAAAATATATTTCATTTATAATGAGAGATTAGTAAAATATCTATTATGTGAAATTAATGATACAATAATGATGTAAACAACCACTAACATTGATATATCTTTTTCCTAAACAAATCTCAGCCGCTCTTTATCTTGCCTAACTTGTCCAGATGCAAAATTTAGATTAATACGCAAAAACAGTTTTTTTTTTGTATGGATGCAGAATAAAACATTATTTAGATTTTACATTAAATAATTTTTTAGATGTCAAAAAGGGTTGGGGCCCAGCTTATCGCTCGACTACCAATCAACTTAGTGTAAACGTTTGTTCTTTTGTTTTCTAATAAATCCTTCCGAGATATCTTTTTATGCAAGATAATTTTTTCAATTATAATCGCGCTTTATATTTGTTTGGTATCTAACTTTCAGAATGAGCTTGGTTTCCTTATAGTCCTCAATCGTTCATTTTCTTTCCTGTCCCGACCCAACAAATATCTGGCCCATAATATTTATTTTAACTTACAAAAATTAAAAAAGAAAAGAAAAATAAATTTAAGAACTAACATCAAACAAAAAAAAATAACCAAGGGTAACTAAGTAATTTATATACTTTAGGACACCATTTCTCATCCCACCACCACTACTTCTTCCAGCACCACCATCATTAACGTCATCACTCCACCATTCTCACGTCCAACACCCACCACCATTGTTTCCACCGCTGATCCACCATCCCCGCCCTCCATCACAACCAATATTAATATAATATAAATTTATCATGTACTATATTAATGAAAGTATTATTTTAAATATAAAATAATAAAATAATTTTTAAAAAAAAACTATTACCAAATAAAAAATAAACCAAGGTAACTTGGTAATTTATCTACCTTAGGACACATTTCTCATCCCACTGAAACTACTTCTTCCAGCACCACCAATATTAACGTCATCACTCCACCATTCTCACATCCAACACCCACCGCCATTATCCCCACCGCTGATCCACCACCCCCACCTTCACAACCAATATTAATGTCCACTGATTCAATATAATATAACTTTATTATATACTATATTGACGAAAGTATTATTTTAATTTATTTACTTTTAAAAGAAGTAATATAAAATAAAAAAAATAAACCAAGGACAACTATAAGTAATTTATCTATATTAGGACACCTTTCTCATCCCACTACCACTACTTCTTCCACCACCACCACCATCATTAACGTCATCACTCCACCATTGTCACCAACAACCACTACCATTATCCCCACCGTTGATCCACCACCCCTACCCACCATCACAACCACCATTAATGTCTACTGATTTAATATAACAAAAATTTATTATGTATTGTATTAATGAAAGCATATTTATTTGATTAATTAAACAAACATTTATTGTGAACTACTAATATAATATTTATTAGTGAAATTTAATTAAACTGATCATTTTACAGCCGTAGATTTAGCTTTTCCTACCACTACTTCTTCCAGCACCACCTCCATTAACGTCATCACTCCACCATTCCCACATCCGACACCCACCGCTATTATCCCCACCGGTGATCCACCACCCCCGCCTACCATCATAACCAATATTAATGCCCACTAATTCAATATAAAATAAATTTATTATGTATTGTATTAACGAAAGTATTATTTTAAATTTAAAAAAAAAGTAATATCAAATAAAAAAATAAACCAAGGGTAACTAAGTAATTTATCATCCTTAGGACATCTTTCTCATCCCACTACCACTATTTTTTCCACCACCACCACTACTACCACCATTAACGTCATCACTCAACCATTCTCACCAACACCCACCACCAATAGAAAGCATATTTATGAAATACTAATGAAAGCATATTTATTTGATTAATTATACAAAAAATTATTATGAAATACTAATAGAACATTTATTATTGATATTTAATTAAACTCACCATTTTACAGCCGTAGATTTAGCTTTCCCCAGGAGAAATCCTGACCACTCTTTAACTTGCCTAAGTTGTCCAAACTATACTTTATAAGGGAGATGGGGTTTAAAGATTTGGGTGGGACCACCCGTTCAATTCAAGGGTGAAAGGATTGGTGGACTCCATGTCAGTAATTCATCGAATAATTCGCAAACGTATCCGAACTGACCAAATCCGAATAATTTAAACTGCGTATTATGTGGGGTTTACGAATATAGTAATTCATCGAATAATTCGTGAATGATTCGCAAACATATCCGAACTGACCGAATCCGAATGATATTTCCGAATAATTTAAACTTCGTCCTAGTACGCGTATTATGTGGGGTTTACGAATATATCGCGAATTATTCGTGTTTTCGAATTATTCAGCTAACTAGTTCATTCACATAGTTAGTGCAACGCGGTCCAACTTGTTCAACTCGGTGGTTCCACTCAACCGATTTATAACATTTTTTCAAAAATGCAGTCTGTGAGATACGAACACAACACCTTAAACTCCCTCCGTAGTGCCTGAACCACCAGACCAACCATATGTTGGTGTTATTACTACAAGGTATTTAATATATAATGCATTTAAACTACAAATCATGACACCCCACTTGCAAGTTATCAAGCTTGGTAAAGGGGCGTCATGAATTGGTAGAGGGGCGTCAAGTGTGATAGCAATGTACCTTTTATTGGTTAGGGGGTGTCCTATAGGGGTGTAGAATGACTAGATTACCCCTTTCACCTTAAATTAACCAAAATCAAATCAATTTTTTTTAATTAACCAAAATCAAATCAGTTTTTTTTTCATCTTCTCTTCTCCTCCATCAACCCTAACCTCCATTAAAACCGAAAATATCATCGTATTCGATTAATCGGCGATTTGAAAAATGTTTGGAAAAACCCAGTTAGGGTTTAGTTTATTGTGTTGGATTTAAGTTAATTTTGTATCAAAAATTAGGGTTTTGAATGAAAATTGAAATTGAAATTTCTGGGTTTATGCTAGTTACGGTTGGTAATAACTCAAATATGAACGAAAATGGCTTGTAGATTGGGTTGATGTTACGGTTGATTTAAACTCAAATACCAACCGTAAGTTCTTAGTTTTGGGAATATGTTCAGTTACGATTTTTATTTGCATCATATTTATCAACCGTATTGAGTTACGGTTTGAAACTCAATTAAACTAACCAACCGTAAATCATCCTGAATGTTAACAACTTATCAAATAGTTATGTACGGTTCACAAGTTAAGATGACTTACCAACCGTAGGTTAGTTACGGTTGGTTTTTATTCATTAGTTACCAACCGTAATTTAGTTACGGTTGGTAACTAAATTAAATTACCAACCTTAACTGGGTTTACGATTGGATCTTCCCCAAATTTAACCAGTTACGGTTGGTATTCGATAACTTATGAGTTACGGTTGGTCACGAGCAAAATTGCAACCGTAAGTTCTTCTGAAAATTCAAAATTTTGATTTTGTTATGTAATTTAGATAATTTTGAGCGAGAAAAAGCTAATTGGAACTAATTTAGAAGTATATCGGGTCACTGGAATCACTCATTTTGGTGTAGTGAATCAAAATCTAGGGTTTCACAAATATCACATAAGTTTTCTTCTCCTCAAATTTGTTTTTTTTTTAACTCTAAAAATCTGATTTTAGAGTTATAATACACTAATCTTGATTATCAACACTAATCTTGATAATCAACACTAATCTTAATTATCATTACTAATCTTGATTATTAACAATAAGGGCTAATTAGTCATTTACAGATTTTTATTGATAAGGGGCACTTGAATTTACTTCTAATAACCTTTTTTGTCTTATTAGTTTGACGCCCCTTTACCAATTCATGACGCCCCTTTACCAAGCTTCCAAATTATATATTTTTATTTCCTTATACATGCCGAATATTTCAAGCCGACTTCATATCTTAAAAACGAATTATACACGAACGTATGCCGAACAACGAGCTGTTGACCGTATTTTTGACTGAATCCATCTACCTGAATCCGTATAATTCCCATACATATGTCGTCCCGAACTTCCCTCCGCATCCCGAATTGCTAACTTGGGGTGGACCAATTTAGTGCAAAGTTAATGTTTTCTGATTCTAAGAAAAATACGGAAAAAAATCTTACCGGTTGATTACATCATCAATGGAATCTGGTTCCTCGTAAAGTGAATCAAAAAATGCATAATCCAGAAGAATAAGCCTAAATTAAAGCTAACCGACATTTATAATAATGGTTAAAGATCCTGTAACCCATCCCTCCACCGCTACTGCTCCCACTTAGCCACTGTGGTCTGCCGGCAGTGTGGGGTTTTCAACGGGCATCGCTGCGGTAATTCAGCAGCAACTTCCCGGAAGATCACCCATCATGTGACTACTCCCGCCCGAGCACGCTTAACTGCAGGAAGATCACCCATCATGTGACTTTTCACGCCAACTCGAGTCAATTGTCTTTGAAAAGGTCTCTGTATTAGGAAAGGATAAATCATTACTTATATTCCATTCGGCCAACACTGCCGAATATTAGGGTATTACAGATCCGAAAATCAACGATTAATTTTTTCTAAGTAGCATGAGTAACAAGATAACATGTTTAAATGGTGTAGTGAAATTTTGGTCCCAATAAATTCCTTTAGAAGTTATATATGTTCTCAATTGTTTCTAATTCAAACACCTACAGTTACCACTTTCGGTGGTCTTTGTAACAAAGTGCTCGTAAGGTTCTTAGCTGAAGCTAAAATTCAACAAAGTGGATGAGAAACGTCCTTGGTATGTTTTTGGTGATCTTATGGTTCTTAGGGTTGTTCCTCATGTGGATGGCCAACAAATTGTCAAACATCTTTTTCTGATAAACTCATGTGGCTCATTCTCCATAATATAACTAGTCAATGTACGAAGTTTTAAGATATCAGCAAGTTAACTTACAGACTTGGGGAGCTTGTCAAAGCGACTTAAGAAGAATGTTAAAGTTTGGTTCGGATATGTATCCGGAATTCTCTTCCAACTAGGGTACCTCTTTTTACTAAAGGTAGAACCGATACTTTCCTTATTATTGATCATAGGGATGCTATGTGTCCTAATATGAAATCCAAACTCAACAGGAATCAAGGTGAAGCTAGTCATTCCTCCAATTTATGAATCACCCCACCGAAGATCACGGTTGATAGAAGGATGCCTCCACAACCTATTGGTGTTTCTTCAGACTTAGATTTTATTACTAAAATTAATAATCCCACTGAAGTTCGTTCGGCTGTGGTAATGGATACCGAAGGTAATCTTAGTAGCTTGAAATAATTTTAAATGCAAAAATATTGCCACTAATCAATATTCTAAAGAAAAGGAAAATGATATATTGAGAGGTGATATCAACAAGGGATCTTTCTCCAACAGGTCACCAACTCTACAGATCTATGATATAAGATCCGGTCCAAGATCATTGTCTTAATATTTTAAATAAAGGCTTGCCAGTGACCCACAAAAAAGTGGCAAACTAATTGTCTAATAAGTCTGAGTCTCATAACACTCAACAAGCTCTGTCTGAACAAAATATTTCAGGTCTGGTTCGTACTTCAAACTCAATAAGAAGATTTAAAAGTTTGGCCATTCTATCTCACCCACCATCGCTAACTAGAGAATAGGTTGTTTCTCTAGTTGCTGAACATGAAACTCTCGTTAACCTAAAACAAAAAATCAATCCAAGAGTTGAGATTAGGAAGCGTGGTGGAGCTTCCAAACCAACTTTAGAAAGACTTATGGTTGTCCCTCATGAACTACCAGATAACTCTGAACCAAATTATTCAAACTTATGTCCCCCAATTACCCCAGATGGGATCTTTACCACCTATCTCACTTCCTAACTCATCTCAAGTTACCCATTTGCTTGTCAACCCTTATGACAATCTTGGTAATCATAATTGCAATTCATCAGCTAACCATGATGTCACAATAATTCTTGTTAGGAAGCTTCCCCTCTAGATCTGAATGTTGTATAAATTTCTCAAATTAGTGGTGATTATGCAAATTTTCAACTTAATGGTAGTGCTGACCCTACCAATCAGGTAAATCACTCAAAATCCTCCCCCATTAATGACAATTATAGTCAAGATATTAGTTGTCTTATATATCATTTTTATTTCAATATTTTGAATATGCTGTGTTGATTGTGCATGGTTAAAGAAAAAAAATGATACAAAAGAATTTAACCTCTTATTTAGGAATACTAACCCTGATATAGTTTTTTATCCTAAACAAAAATGAAGAAGGATAATACTGCTAGGATATTGAGAAATATGGGTTTTCCTTGCACTTTTAATGCAACTTGTATCGGTAGAAATGGTAGTCCGGTGTTATCTTGGAAGAAATAAAATGATTTGAATATTATTTCCAGCCATCGGGGTATCTATGTCACCACTAACAACACAATGCACTCCAAAGTCTGTCATATACACTTTATTTATGGTGAACCTAACAAAACTTTTAGGGAGGCTTTTTGGGATAGCCAGTTTGATCTTCTACCAATCCCTACTTCTGGATTCGTTATCTTTGTTGGTGACTTTAATTCCCTTATATGGGAAAAAAATATGAATGGTTGTCTAGAGGTAGTTGATGAGGATTTTGGAAATTTTAGGAATTTCTATAATGCGTTTGATTTGCATGATCTTGGTTTTTCTAGTCCTAGGTTTACTTGATCTAGTATGCAAACTGGAAATGTTCTTATTTTAGGAAGACTTGATAGAAGTTTGATTAGCTAATATGTTGAATTATTTTTCCTAAACTCCGCGTGAATAATTTGCTGAGAGAATCCTCTGATCACTGTGTCATGCATATTGGTATTAACTTTAATGATGTGTGCATGTCCAAGCCATGTCATTTTATGTCCATATGGACTGAGGGCCCTACTTGTAGAGATATTATAACTAATTTTTGGTATGTTAATGTTGTGGGCACTCCATCTTTCCAGTTGAGAGCTAAAATGCGTAGTACTGAAAAAGGTCTCAGAAATTGGAATATTCCTTCCTTTGGTAATATTCAGACTGATATATCCACCACTAGGAATAACCTAGATAAGATTCAAACTTTCAACCCAACTGACTTTATTTATCAAATTCTCATATATTGTTCACTCATAATACACTTTATTTATGGTGAACCTAGCTAATAGAACCCTTAGGGAGGATTTTTGGGCTATCCGGTATGATCTTCCCCTAATGATTAATACTACATTACTAATCTAATTTTCTTTGTCGTTGAATTTAATCCCCTTCTAGGGAAAAAAGATAAGAATGGTGGTCTAGAGATAAGTGATGATGATTTTGTCAATCTTAGAAATTTCTGAAATGCGTTTGATTTGCATGATGCCGGTTTTTCTGGTCCTATGTTTACTTAGTCTATTATACAAACTAGAAATGATCTTATTTTAAAGAAACTTAATAGAAATCTGATTAACTAATATGTTGAATTGTTTTTTCCTAAACTCTTTGTGAATAATATACTGAGAGAAATCTCTTATCACTGTCACATGCATATTGTTATTAATTTTGAAGATGTGTGCTTGAGGACAATACTTGTAGAGATATTATAGATAATTCTTGGTCTGTTAATGTTGCTCGTCGGTTTTCAAGTTGAGAGCTAAAATGCTAAGTACTAAAAAAATGTCTCAGAGATTGGAATAAGTCTTCCTTTGGTAATATCCAGATCGATATATCTGCTACTATGACTGACCTAGCTGAAATTTGAACTTCCAACCAAACTGACTCCAATTCTATCACTAGACTCAGAGCTAGATTGAATTTTCTGCAGAATCTTGATGAACTTTATTGGAAGGATGAATCTAGAGAGGTTTCGTTCATGGAAGGAGATGGAGATACTCTCTATTTTAATAGATTTACGCTTTTTAGGAGGAAAAGAAGTGATATTAGTTGGATCAAGGATAATTCTTGTACTACTCTTACTGATATGGAAAGTATAGGCACTTCCTTCATAGAGTATTTCGATAATCTTGATTTCTCGTATCCCACTCAGTTTCAGGATGACATCCTTTAAGACCTTCATGTTAAGTTCTCTATTAAGGGTAATTATAACACCCCATGTTTTTAGCATGGTGCATGCTAAAAGATGTGCCATGTCCTGAGATGAATCTCATACAAAGCTTCCATTGGTTGGTAAGAAGTAGATTGGCTTAAGGCCAATACCGCGCCAAAATGGTGCATTATGTTTGGCATTTGGCCAAGAACCAAATATCGCATCAAATGGTGCATTAGGACAGTTTAAAAGATGGCCTAAAGCATTGCAGCGCATCCTTTGAGCATTATGAAGGCTATTGGATTAGAGCCAATTGTTAAAGCACTGCTCGGTCGAACTCGCAAGCGTTGCTATCTCAAGCTTGTTTGTCAAGTTTAGTTGCCAAAACTATAAGTCTTGATTTATTGTCTACTTATAGCTAAGTCTCCGATTAGGATATAAAGTGTAGTTGAGCATTAGACTTCACGACGTTCATCAATTGAAGACGAAGAACTACTAAGGGGAGCATGTCGAACTTCATCAACAAAAGGTATGTGGAGACTTGAACTCATCTATCTCATATTTGAGACAAAAGTCACATAGCTATATAGACTTCGATTATACACATTTGATATTTCGAGCTGAGTTTAAGCCGCTTATATATTTCTCAAAATATGTGTTGGTAAGCTTTCTTTTTAACCAAGTTCATCCTATATTCTAGACGAAAGTCAAAAGATGATCACGTGAAAATAACATAGTAACATCTTAAATGATTTGTGTGAGACAGTCATTTGATGTAGACTCAGAATGTTTCATATTGATCATTCGATCACTCGAAAATTGCTTTGAAGCTAATAGTTTGTGTGAGACTTCTATTGTATTCTTCTAAGAATCTTTACATGATTGAAATGGGAGTTTAGAACTGTTAATCATGATTGGATATAGCATAGTATGCGTACTTATATGCTAAATGTTGCAAGTTATTCCAAGTCCGGGAACCATAGTATGCATACCCGTATGCGTATAGGTTGGTTAAATGAAAGTCGGGGAACTTAGTATGCATACTAGCGTAAAGTTCATGTCCGGAAATTTAAACTGAGTTTGGAGGTATGCGTACCCGTTCGCATACTGGCGAACCCAAACTTAGTCCGGCCACTTAGGTATGCGTACCCGTTTGCATACTTGACTAGGTTATTTTCTAAAATCAGTTTGTTCATGAACTAATACATTTATATATTAAGAAATCATTTGCAAACCGTGGCTATAATGTTCATGAATTGATTCGAGTGAATCAAAATCGATTTTACTTCAATTGTGTCTAGTATACTTCTATGAGAATATGAACAGTTGAACAACTCTAGAATTAGTTTCATTTGAGTCATTTGAACTAGTTATGGTTAAGATGAATAAGGTTGATATGAAAGTGTTCATATGGCTAACTTCGGTTAACTATTTTTGAGCCAACAAGGTGTACATGTTTAGGTACCGTTACTCAAATCTAAATGAAGTCACTTTTCATTTTTGTGTAGCAAGCTAAGTTCGATATAATGGTTGAAAGATATTATCTTGAGTCTAATAAGGTTTTCATCTAATGGTGAATATTGAAAGCTTTGTTACCAAGGTAACATTGATTACAAACCCTGATTTGAAAACTATATAAGGGAGAACTCTAGCAACTGGGAAACCTAATCCTCACACCTCATGTGTGATACTAATTGCAACTAGAGTCGATTCTCCTTTAACCTTAGATTTTTTTCCAAAACCATTTAGGTTAACGACTTGAAGACTTCATTGGGATTGTGAAGCCAGACCCAACTATTTTATCTGTAGTTGCGTGTTCTGATCTTGTTGTTTTCTATCGTGATTAAGTAATATCTTCTCTAAGATTTTCTCGAGATTTAATCTCCGATAGGCAATATAAAAAGTAGCCACAAACATCTTCGTCTCATATTTTGTGATTCCACAATATCTTGTTTCGCTACCATACGATTAAGATTATTGTGAGGTGATTGATATAACTAGGCTGTTCTTCGGGAATATAAGTCTGGTGTATCAATTGGTTCATGTTCACCTTGATTTATCAAAATACGGAACAAAACTTCTAGGTATTTTTGTGGGAGACAGATTTATCTATTCAATAGACTTTTCTGTGTGAGACAAACTGGTTTATCAAGTATTCGACTTTGGATCGTAGCAACTCTTAGTTGTGGGTGATATCAACTAAGGGAATCAAGTGCGTAGAGCCCTGCTGGGATTCAGAGGCGCAAGGAATGTGATTGTACCTTAATCAGTATAAGATTGGTTAGGGCTCAACTACACTCCAGTCCGAAGTTAACTTGGACTGGGCTAGTATCTGTAGCGACTTAATACAGTATGGTGTTCAAATATGTACTAGGTCCCGGGATTTTTCTTCATTTGTGGTTTCCTCGTTAACAAAATTTTTGGAGTCTATGTTATTTCTTTTCCGCATTATATTTTTTTATATAATTGAAATATCACAGGTTGTGCGTTGTTCAATCAATTAGATAATCCAACCTTTGGTTGTTGATATAAATTGATTGACACTTGAACATTGTTCTTTGGTACCTTTCAAGATGTTTCACATAATAACCAGGCTCGAGGATTTCTATCTGTTTGATTTGCTGATTACATTGTGAAACAGAGATACATTCCATTGATTGAGTCTGACTGTCTAGTTGATTCTCTTGGAATTATATTGGAGTTTGTCCAAACAGATTGCCTAAACGAAATATTGAGTGAGTTTATTAGACCCCCGCTTTTTCAATTGGTATCAGAGCAGGCAAACACGTTTAAGACCTTATAAGTATGTGTTTGTAGCAATCTTACTCTATGGATAAAAGTGCTATCTCAGTAAACGTACAACCAGTCTTCGATGGTTCCAATTAATTATGGTGGAAAATTGCTATGTGTGCCTTTCTTCAAGCGCGTGATTTTCAATCATGGGTTTATGTTGTTAATGGCTATGATCCTCCAATGGTTATAGTGGACGGTGTTTCTATTGCAAAGGATATTGGTAGATATGAACCTAACGAGATTCTCGCTGTAAAGAAAAATTATAAAGGTTTAAATGCTATCATTCATGCCATTACCCCGAATCGTCAGCACCATGTGACTAAGTGCACTCGGTCTAAAGATGCGTGGGAAATATTAGAAACTGTATTCAAAGGGAATACCTCAGAAAAAGAAGCTAGGATTCAAAACCTAAATTCTGATTTGGAAAACCTTTGTATGGTTGATGAAGATTCTTTTGATAAGTTTAACCACAAAGTGTCTAAAATTGTTAATGCATCTTTTGCATTGGGTAAGACTATTCCTGAAAAGGACATTGTGATGAAAATTCTTAGATCGTTGCCAGCCAAATACGATTCTAAGAAACATGCCATCGTTGAAGGAAATAATCTTAATACTTTATCCATAAATACTCCGGTTGGGAAGTTAAAGATTTCTGATCATGAGCATACATCCAAATCTGGAAAGGATATTTCTTTCAAAGCACAAAAGAACAAAAAATTACTTGACAAAAGTAAATGTGTTGGAAACTCTGTGGATGATCCTAGTGAGACTAACTCATCAGATAAAGATATTGATAACTCAGTTTCTCTGATCACAAGACAATTTAGAGGTCTTCTTTTGAAGAGAAGTAAACGGTTTGTCAAAGATAAGCCTAGATCATCAGTTAAACCTCATGATCGTGTTCCTCCTAAAAACAGGGATACAGTCGACACTGATGATGAGGATATGCCTCAGTGATTTAAGTGTAAAGGTTTTGGTCATTTTTCCAATGAGTGTCCAAATCGTAGAAATACAATGGGAACAAAGGTCTTGCTGCAAATCTTGATGAAATGTCTGATCACTGTGATTCAAATAAAGATGAAAAATCTAGTGTTGCGCTCATTACTAAAAATATTGATTTTGACAATTGTAGCAATACTCACATCAATCTTGAAATTTTTCCTAAAGAAACTTCTTCAACTATTTTGGAGGATAAAATGGATTTTTCCCTATCTACTGGAAAAACTATTTCTAAAATTTCAGGTACCACATTTTGTCTAGAAGCTTGCTCCTCTATGGTGTCTGAACCGTCCTCCACATTGACATGTTCTTATTGTAGTTTTAAGGGTGTCATGAACTCTCTAAGCGTTACAAGTACAAACATGAAATAAGATATGTCAATAAACTTCAATGGAGAGCAAATCGATTAGAAAACAAGCTTAAACTTGTCCAGAAGTCGTCTGAGTATTTAAACCCAAGTCTTCTCCGAAGAAGTTAATTTCTAAAAAAAAAGTTAGACCACTTCAGAAAAAAACACGGTCTATACATTCTGTGAAAGAGTATTTTAGGAACTCTTTCCAAAGAATTCATGGTAGATATATTATTGTTCACCCCAACACAGCTTAATTGTGTTAGATGTGCGTCTTGTCTCAAGTGCCTGATCCCAAAGAGACAAGAGTAAGCACATACAGGTCTTAAGAAAAAGAAAAATATTTTTTTGTTTCTTTTTGTTTTGGTTTCGGTTGATCTTTTTATATCCTAAATTGGTATTGAAAAGAGGTTTCCATGTTTGTTCACTAAAAAAGGGGCAAAATTGAAAATTCTACCTTCTTTAGGGTTGTGAGTTGTGCGTACGTGAATCTGATTACTTTGTATAAAGGTTTTGTAACCCTATATTCCTTTTTCCTTCCTTGTAGAGCTTGCTTTGTGAATTTATCTCACAAACCCAAATTTGTATGGAGACTCCAAGCATTATGACTTCTGATGGAAAAGAGGTTAATATGATTGTTAATCCATCAATCATGAAGGAAAAAGATAAATCTCTAGTACCCTCTTCCTTGAAAACAAAAATGAGGAATGTGAGGAAACCAAGGGTTATACCTTCAAATCTTCAGAAGTTTTCAAGTGTTCTTGAAGAGTGGAAGGAAACAATGAAAATGTGGGGGTACAACAACCACACCCAAAAATTCGTTGGGCAATCTAAGAGGACTTACTCTAATATACTTTCTAGAGAATCAACTAGACAGTCATACTCAATCTAGAGAAAAGTATATACGAGAGTTTATATATCTGTTTCACAGTGTAATCAGCAAATCATACAGATAGAAATCTGCGAGCTTGATTATTATGTGAAACAACTTGAACGGTACCAAAGACCAATATTCAAGTGTCAATCAATTTAAATCAACAACCAAAGGTCGGATTATCTAATTGATTGATCCTAACGCACAACATGTGATATTTCAATTATATAACAAAATATAATGCGGAAAAGAAATAACACAGACACCGAAATTTTGTTAACGAGGAAACTGCAAATGCAGAAAAACCCCGGGACCTAGTCCATTTTGAACACCACATTGTATTAAGCCGCTACAGATACTAGCCTACTACCAATGAACTTCAGACTGGACTATAGTTAAACCTTAATCAATTTCACACTGATTCAAGTACAGTTACGTTCCTTACGTCTCTAATCCAAGAAGGTTACTATGCACTTGATTCCCTTAGCTGATCTCACCCACAACCAAGTCTATAGAATGAATAAATCTGTCTCCCACAGAAATACCCAAAAGTTTTTGTTCCGTCTTTTGATAAATCAAGGTGAACATGAACCAATTGATAAACCGGAATTATATTCCCGAAGAACAACCTAGTATTATCAATCACCTCACAATAATATAAATCGTATGATGGCGAAACTAGATATTATGGAATCACAAACGATGAGACGAAGGTGTTTGTGATTACTTTTTATCTTGCCTATCGGAGATTAAATCTCGATCAAATCTTAGAGAAGATAGTACCCAAACGATAAAATCGGGCAAGATCAGAACACGCAACTACAAATAAAATAATTGGGCCTGGCTTCACAATCCCAATGAAGTCTTTGAAGTCGTTAACCTACATTGTCTCGATAGAAACCTAACGTTAAAGAAGAATCGATTCTAGTTGATGTAACTAGTAACACACATGAGGTGTGGGGATTAGGTTTCTCAGGTGCTAGAGTTCTCCTTTATATAGTTTTCAAATAAGGGTTTGCAATCCAAGTTACCTTGGTAATAAAGCATTCAATATTCACCGTTAGATGAAAAACCTGATTCAACCAAGCTAATATCTTTCAATCTTTAGATCGAACTTAGCTTGTTACACACAAATGAAATGTACCCTCATTTAGGTTTAAGTAACCATACCCAAACTTGTACACCATGTTGGCTCAACAATAGTTAACCGAAGTTAGCCATATGATTACTCTCATATCAACCTTGTTCATCTTAACCATAACTAGTTCAAATGACTCAAATGAAACTAGTTAAAGAGGCATTTAATTGCTATATTCTCATAGAAGTATACAAGAACACAATTGAAGCAAAATCAGTTTGATTTACTCGAATCAATTCATGAACATTATAGCCACGGTTTGCAAAGATTGCATTCCTTATTTTATAAATGTTTAAGTTCATGTAAAACCGATTTTAGAAAGCAACCAACTCAAGTATGCAAACGGGTACGCATACTTAAGTAGCAGGACCGAGTTTGGTTATGCCAGTACGCATACTGGTGCGCATACCAATTCACACTTCCAAACTCCAGCCGAAATTCACGGACATGAGACTTCCGCCAGTATGCGTATGGGTACAATACTTGCCCAGACATCCAACAACCGCCAGTACACGTACGGGTACGCATACTTCAGGTTCTCAGTTTTGGACTTACACACAAATGTGAGAACACACTATGTTTATATTCAAACATGGTTACTTGATTCTAAACTATTTATTTCAATCATTGAAACTTTCTTAGAGGATGACAATAGCCGTTTTCACACACTATTAGCATCAAATCAATTTTCAAGATATTGAAATAATCATAATGAAACATTCCAAGTCTACACCAAATGATTGTATCACACAAACCATGTAAGATGTTACTCGAAAATTTTCACATGATTATATTTTGATATTCGTCAAGAACATAAGATGAACTTGGTCGAAATGAAATATTTCCAATGCATATTTCGAGAAATATGTAAGCGAGATAAACTCAGCTCGAAATCTCAAATGTGTATGATAGAAAACTATATCGTAATACGACTTATGTATCAATATAGGAGATATAGTACAAATAAACTTTACATGTGATAGATGTGTTTCAGTCTCCACATACCTTTTGTCGATGAAGTTCCACAAGCTCCCCTTAATAGTTTTTCATCTTCAAATGATGAACGTCGTGAAGTCTAAAGCTCAACTACACAATATATGTCCTAGTCCGAGATATCTATAAATAGGCTATAAATCAAGACTTATAGTTTTAATCACTAACATTAAAAAACATGCTTGAGATAGCAACGCATGCGAGTTTGACCGAGCAGTGCTCTAACAAACAAGAAAGGAGATACAATAAATAAAGGCTATTGTTTTTAGGAATATTGAAATTCAGAAGGCCCTGGTTCGACATCAGTCAAGAAGGTTTGTTGGAATTGACTCCTATTTTCATGAACCTTATGTTCCAATGGCTATTGACAACAAGGAGTTCAGGGACGATAAAGAATTTTTCAAAGTTCTTAATGTCTAGGAAACTTCTTATGAGAATTTATTCTTGTGTTTTAAGAAGGATAACTATGGTTTGGAATAGCAATTATTGTGAGTACACATAGCTATTGTGAACAATTTTCATCTTGTAATATTTTTAGATTTATTTATTTAAATTCTAAAGTTTTTTTGGAAGATGATTTTGTAATATTAATCTTTATTGGTTTTATATATTGCAAAAATTGTTAAGGGATATGTATGCTTGAGTCCATGAACTATGATTGTCCCATATATGTCAAAAGTTAAACCTATTATGTCATTATGAAAATATTGATGGAAGATATGATGGAATTTTGATTGCAAAGATCAAGTCTATTATATTTATTTATGCAAATATTGATGAAAAATAGAATAAATCTTTGAATATTCCGCAGTATTGATCTTTCCCTGATCCACTTCTTTGTGAAAGTATTGTGCGGCTCCGTAAGTTTTCTTATGTTGAACATTTACGGTTAAATTAATCATGGGTTATCTTGTGGTTAATTTAATTTAGTTTTCTGGATACAAATTCATGTTTTATGTAATTTGTTAATGTCCAAAGAAATCCTTCTTTTCTTGCAAAAGTATGGTCGCTCTTGTTCGTTCTTTCGGGAATGACATTATATGGGGGAGAGTTCTTAATTGAACTTGTGCTTAATTGCCAAATCTTTGTGGGGAGTGCGGATGTGGAATACTGTAGGAGTTTTCTTGAATCTTTATAAACTCCTTGATGAATACATTAATAAGTTTCGACTATGTGAAATCATCGAAACAAAGTTGATATGTTCTCTTTTAGTCATGAAGTATCTCTATGAGAATTTCATTATGATCCACTAGTTTTCGTACCTTTGCCAATTTATATTGACAAAAATGGGGAGAATTAATGTGTAGTTCGCACTACAAATACATATGGTTACGGATCATTATTTAAGGGGGAATGGTTTTCATCCTTAGATTAAGTATTAACTAGGGGGGGGGGGGTGATATATATCACCATAGTATTGTTGTCAAAGTTTTGATACCATTGGACTTTGATGCCGTGTAATAATACTATGACATTGTATAACAATGATTGAGAGCTACTGTTTTCTCATTGTTATAGCTAAGGATCTTCAACAATTATGATGCTGAGTTAAACATGTTTATAATCACTGGAGTACTTGGAACTGATGAATATTTTGAGTCATGTTGAAGAACCAAGGAAATCAAGCATTTGGATGGGAAGCTACAAAGTTTATTTATTTTGTAATCTATATGTATTGATAGTTTTGTCACTAAAATTGACAAAGTGGGATATTATTGGAGAGTCTACTTATAGATAAGTCTCGGATTAGGATAGAAAGTGTAGTTGAGCATTAGACTTCACGACGTTCATCAATTGAAGGCGAAGAACTACTAAGGGGATCTTGTGGAACTTCATCAACAAAAGGTATGTGGAGACTTGAACTCATCTATCTCCTATTTGAGACAAAAATTGTATATCTATATAGACTTCGATTATTCACATTTGATATTTCGAGATGAGTTTAAGTCTCTTACATATTTATCGAAATATGTGTTGGTAAGCTTTTGATTTAACCAAGTTCATCTTATATTCTTGACGAAAGTCAAACGATGATCATGTGAAAATGCCTGGTAACATCTTACATGATTTGTGTGAGACAGTCATTTGACGTAGACTCAGAATATTTCGTATTGATTATTCGATCACTCAAAAATTGCTTTGAAGCTAATAGTTTGTGTGAGACAACAATTGTCGTCTTCTAAGAATGTTTCAATGGTTGAAATGGAAGTTTAGAACTATTAACCATGATTGGATATAACACAGTATGCGTACTTGTATGCTAACTGTTGCAAGTTATTCCAAGTCCGGGAACTATAGTGTGCATACCTGTATGCGTACTGGTTGGTTTAATGAAAGTCTGGGAACTTAGTATGCATACCCGTATGCAAACTGGTGTAAAGTTCATGTCCGGAAATTCCAACTAAGTTTGGAAGGTATGCGTACCCGTTTTCATACTTGAGTAGGTTATGTCCTAAAATCGGCTTGTTCATGAACTAATACATTTATATATTAAGGAATACAATCATTTTCAAACCATGGATATAATGTTCATGAATTGATTTGAGTGAATCAAAATCGATTTTGCTTCAATTATGTCTTGTATACTTCTATGAGAATATAAACAATTGAAAAACTCTAGAACTAGTTTCATTTGAGTCATTTGAACTAGTAATGGTTAAGATTAATAAAGTTGATATGAAAGTGATCATATGGCTAACTTCGGTTAACTATTGTTCAGCCAACAAGGTGTACACGTTTAGGTACGGTTACTCATATCTAATTTATATCACTTTTATTTGTGTGTAACAAGCTATGTTCGATATAACGGTTGAAATATATTAGCTTGAATCTAATCAGGTTTTCGTCTAACGGTGAATATTGAAAGCTTTTTTACCAAGGTAACATTGATTGCAAACCCTGATTTGAAAACTGTATAAGGGAGAACTCTAGAAACTGGGAAACCTAATACCCGCACTTCCTGTGTGATACTACTTACGACTAGAGTCGATTCTCCTTTAACCTTAAGTTTTTTTCCAAAATCCTGTAGGTTAACGACTTGAAGACTTTATTGGGATTGTGAATCCAGAGCCAACTATTTTCTCTGTAGTTGCGTGTTCTAATCTTATTGTTTTCTATCGTGATTAAATACTATCTTCTCTAAGATTTGTTCGAGATTCAATCTCCGATAGGCAAGATAAAAAGTAGTCACAAACATCTTCGTCTCATCTTTTATGATTCCACATTATCTTGTTTCTCCACCATACGATTAAGATTATTGTGAGGTGATTGATATTACCAGGTTGTTCTTCGGGAATATAAGTTCGGTGTATCAATTGGTTCCGGTTCACCTTGATTTATCAAAACACGGAACAAAATTTCTAAGTATTATTATGGGAGACAGATTTATCTATTCAATAGACTTTTCTATGTGAGACAGCTTGGTTTATCAAGTCTTCGCCTTTGGGTCGTAGAAACTCTTAGTTGTGGGTGAGATCAGCTAAGGGAATCAAGTGCGTAGAGTCTTGCTGGTATTCAGAGGTGTAAGGAATACGACTGTACCTTAATTGGTGTGAGACTTGATTAGGGCTCAACTACATTCCAGTCCGAAGTTAACTTGTAGTAGGCTAGTATCTATAGTGGCTTAATAGAGTGTGGTGTTTAAATCTGGACTAGGTTCCGGTGTTTTTTTTTGCATTTGCGGTTTTCTCGTTAACAAAATTTATGGTGTCTGTGTTATTTTTTTTCCGCATTATATTTGTTTATATAATGAAATATCACAGGTTGAGCATAGTTCAATCAATTAGATAATCCAAACTTTGGTTGTTGATATAAATTGATTGAAACTTGAACATTGGTGTTTGGTACCGTTCAAGTTGTTTCACATAATAATCAGGCTAGCGGATTTCTATATGTTTGATTTGCTAATTACATTGTGAAACAAAGATATAAATCTTGTATATATTTCAATTGATTGAGTATGAATGTCTAGTTGATTCTCTTGGAATTATATTGGAGTTTGTCCATACAAATTGCCTAAACGAAATATTGGGTGAGGTTGTTAGACCTCCGTTTTTTCACCAATATTGCACAATCATTGTGCATCAGGCCAGAGAGGGCTTGCCGAAGGACTGTTGAACAATAATTGTACGCAATCATTATGTATAATCATGGTACGCAATCATTATGTGCAATCATTGTACATTAATAGTGAAGCAAGCATGCCAATTTTCTCCCCTATTCTAACTTGTAGAAATTGCAAGTTAACATATATATATGGAGGGGTAGTTGTATGAAGGTGCATATGTGGACCATGCACCAAGTAAGCTTCATAGCTTAGCCGGAAGAGTATAAATGACACCTATATCTCATTTATAGCTCGGTGGCCTGGACAATGTGGCATATGGTACTAAGGAATCATTATGCCATGCCGCGGACCCGATAATGCATAATTATTGTGCATCTTGATGGAACGTCCTATACGGACTAGGCCACTACCATTATTCCAAGGGCATGACCTTGAAAACGAGTTGGTTTAAGTTATTGTCCCATCGATGATAAACTACGGTATGTGCTTGATCCCTTTAGAGTAGGGAAGGGTACGTAGGAAACATCAAATAGTTGCAGCATTGTCGGTCCAGCACTTTGGCCCCTCATATCATCTAAGCTCGGTAGCTCAATGAAAGTGATGATTATGGCCAAACTTGATGAGGAAAGTTGCATGTCATCCATTGGATGCTCATACATCATATCAAGCCGTTCGACTTAGTTGTGAACTAATGGCGCAAAGGGAATGGACTCAAAAGTAAGCTATATCGATATGCAAGATAACAGAGCTTGCATAAGCCTAAGGAAAGTACAGAGTGAGCCTGATTGATATACCCTTGGCATGAGAAAGACAAGTGCATTCTCTCAGCAATGCCGAATTTTAGTAAAGAGAAAGTACGACGGTTGCTCCGCCAGATAGGAAATTCAGTGACGAATTCATACGTTGAGGCAAGGAACTCGGAAGCCAGAGATATATGTAAGGTGCATTGGCCATAACCTTCAAGGATTTACACCCTTTGCAGAACAAGGGTAAGTAAGAAAGGTGTGGATGCTAAGTTAGATGCATCATGATCCGCGAACATGCTTGCAAGGGAAAATGGACATAAGTTTTCCTAGTTTTAAGGCCCAAATCGTAGTATCATCATGGCGCATCGGGGAAGTTATGGTCTGCGCACCCAGGCGCTTCAGGCCTAATTTTCCGGTCCGTCACAGTGATAATATTCTCAATAGTCATATTTCTGCCTCTCAGATAACAAATATTATTTTTCAAATGGGAGGAGAAAAGGGGTCATGGTCCTGATGGATTCATAAGTCATTCTTTTTATCAAAAGTACTGGATATTATTGGGGAGTCTGTCATTGGCATGGTATACACTTGCTTTAGAACTGTTCATGTGGATAGATTTTTGAACTACACTAATATAGCCCTTAATCTTAGGGTCCCTCGGGATGAGCTTATCTCTCAATATAGACTTATTGGTCTATGTAACCTTGTTTACAAAATTCTATCTAAAACTTTAGATAACATGTTGAAACTTCTTATGATCAACTCATATCTCAAAATCAGAGTGCTTTTATACATAAATGTAGCATATATGTCCTTCTTGCTAATGAGGTTATTTGTTTTGCTAACCATCATGAAGGTAAATAATGAATAGCTGCCATAAAACTTAATATGTCTAAAGGCTATGACAAATTGGAATGATATTTTCTAAGTAAGTTCCTTAAAAATACGGGACTTTGTGACCATTGAGTTAATCTAATAATTCAATCTCTTTCTATAATATCATATTATTTCATTCTTAATGGTGTGCCTGCTAGATTAATTAATCCAAACATAGCATGAGACATGGAGACCCTTTCTGTTCGTATCATTATATTATCTTCTCTGAGGTTTTGTCTTCTTATGTTGATAAACTCACTATGACTGGTCTTATTAAAGGAATTATCGTTTATAAAAAATCCCTTTCCATTACATATCTTATGTTTACTGATGGTTGTCACCTTTTCTCTAAAGTCACTAGCAATGATTTCCATAACATTAAAGATTATCTTTAAAAGTATTGTTTATTATTTGGCCAAGAAATCAATTTTGATAAATCTCGCATTTTGATTAATAAGAAAATTCTGGGTTATGTGATGGATCAATTATCTTTGATTATGGATATCCATACTTGTGATCTTGGGGGAAAATATCGATACTCTTATTTCCTTTAAATTCTCTAAAATCCAAACTTGTATTGGTATTCTTTAATCTGTTTATGCTAAAGGTATCATAAACTCCTTTCCCAGGCTATTATAACCTCTCTTGTTAAACATATTGGTCAAGTTATCCTACCTACTAGATGACTGCTTTTCTCATTCCTAAGTATATCCCTGTAAGAAGATAAACTCTCATCTTTGTCAGTTTTGGTGGACTGAAAAGATAGGAAACTCCATATGTTTGGGTAGGATATCATTTTTTTCTCTAAAGTTTGAAGGTGGTCCAGGTTTCATAAAAGCGCAACTGAACAACCTGCCTATGTTTTCCAGGAATGCCTGGAAACTGGTTGAAAACCTTGATTGTCTTTTATGCTCTTTTCTTAAATCTAGATACTTCTCTAGTACAATTTTTTTAATACTAAATATCCTAGCAACTGCTACTATACTTGGAGATGTCTTCATACTATAAAAGAGTTTATCAAGCCTTTCATCTCTTGGACTGTGATGGTCAATTTATTGACCCCTGGTATAATAAGTGGATCCCAACTTTGGGCTCTGCTAAGCCAAATCCCTAGGTCCCTTAAAATCCAATATTAAATTATCTTATTTCAATAATCACATGAGACCAAAACCTAGACTTTAAATAGATTAATATTCACTTTGAAAATGCTTTTGTTAAGAAGATTTATACTATTCCCTTAAACCTGATTTACACTCTTGATAGGAAAGCTTGGCAGATTTTAAAGAATGAAAGATTTAATATTAAATCTATTTACTTAGGTCTTAGAGGTATCAGACCTTCCCCAAATATTAAGCTCTGAAAGTAAACTTGGAAACTTGGAATTCCTCATCGTATTCAATGTTTTGTTGAATGATGCTAGAAACGCCATCCCAGCTAAGATGATCCTTCAATCCAGGATGTCTATGGATTCTTTTGAATGCCCTAGATGTCCTACTCATAATGATTATATGATGCATGATTTTGTTTGGTGTCCTTTTGCTAGGTATATCCAGTTTCTCTCTCATTTCCATGAACATACTTCACATTTCAATGATAATCTTGTCTTTATGAGGATTCTTAGTGTCTATCTACTGCCATTTTGTGATCAATTTAGGTTTGGAATAAACTTATTTTAAATGCTAAGAAAGAGAACCCAACTTCCGTCATAGGTAGATCCAAACTCTTGATAATGACATGAAAACTTACCATACATATTTTCCATAACATTATTGTCGTTAGCAATGATAAATTTATGCCCCCTCTTTTGGATAGACAAAATACAACACTGCTGGTGCCTTTGATGAACTCTCGCTGGATAATGGTGCATGATATGTGATGAGATATTATACAAATAAAGCTTTCTTTAGTACAACCTTGGTGTTTGAAGTTACCTCTCCATCAGAAATTGTGACCCTGGCTATTTGGGAAATTTTGAAGAAAGCTGAAAAACTGAAACTTACGCATATAATCATTGAGATTGGTGCAAAAGATTTGATTGACCAATTTTCACTAGTGAAGTTTGATGGTCATCAAAGAAATGATGCTCTTTTAAGACATTTTTTTAGTTCTAAACTTGTAACTTGTAAATTTACTTTTCAACCGCGTACTTGTAATGATGTAGCTCATACTTTGGCTCAATTTTATGTTTTTTTTCTACTTCTCCAATCTGGTTAGTATAGTCGTTGAGGCAGATTAGACGCCTTTTTAAGGACCTTCGTTTATAAAAAAAAAGATATTTTTTTAACCCATACGATTGGGAAGATACACAAAATTCAATCAAAAAATAAAGATCAGAGAGATAAAAAAATTACATTGACCTTTTTTATTTAGCTACTGCCGTGAAATATATAAACAAAATCAAGGAAAATAAACAGTAAATATTTTGCAGGTAGGTATTTATGTTGGGTTGGTGCCACTGCCATCCTACCATGTAGGTATTTATGCCATTTAAACCTCATAGTAGATAAAAGTTGAACCTTGGAATATGGAAATACTTCTCGTCCCCAAAAATCGTCCCTCATTACGTGTCATTGAAGTAGTGGCTCAATGCCACATAGATGGGACCCCCTGCTAACCTCATAGGGTGGGGATCAAGGGCTTAGAATGTGCCAACTATTGGGGGATGATGATGATGAACAAATTTGAGTGATACATTGAACTGTCACTTCGAATATATATGAGTGGGGTATTATTTAGTCATTTTTTAATCAGGTAGTATATATATATATAAACCATTGTTAATATGGGGTACCGGATTACTGGGATGTCATCCGCATTCAAAAAACTGGTTTTTGGTGATTAAGATGATAAGAAAGACTACCAAGAAGATGTACCTTAGAAAAGAAATAGAGCGAGCAGTCATGAACACCGTTCCGAATCCCAAGGAACAAATATGCTTGACCAAGGATATGGTGGAATAGAAAACGCTAGAGGTAGTTATAGATATTTATGCTCAAGCTTGCAACGCTGGATCTTTCAAATTTGAGGATGCACCAACCAGAATTCTTAAATTCGAAGTAGAAATGACTGGTACATGTATGGGCTATCGTAGGCTCAACAAATTAATAAATATATTTCCTACTAATTAACTGGTAATATAACGGTAGTAAGAGATCGTTCCCACAGAGAGATGTGTAATTGATAGGTTATTTGAAATAGCAAGATAAAGTAAGTAACAAAGGGGGGTTTGGTTGTAAGATATAAATATAAAGACAATAAAGAAAAGAGATGATCAAGGAATCCTTCGCCGTTACCAAGTGTTAACATGATTAGAATACTTATCTATTTTTCGTAAGAACCATTTATCACCAACCGTAGAATAACAACTAGCTCAGTGTTATCCCCAAAACTCCTTTTACCACGGATATGGAAGCTCTCCAATATCAGATTCTATTCAACTGAACCCCCAAGTAGTAGCTCACTCAAGGTGTAATCCAATCGAACGCTTTAAGCTTTGTGAATTAGGTTGATCCTAGTAGTTAAACTCTTAGCTCAAGGTTTACTTGCTGGTGTTATCTTCACATACGATTACTCCACAGAATCCCCCTGTAAGGTCTCGCGATTTCTACTTGTGTAGAGAGTTAATCGACGATTACTTATATCATAACTTCTACTAGCAATAGAATGATCAATAGACTAATTTAGTATGCATCCCAAATCAATCTAAGAATTACTCATAAACCCTAGATATGGTAAAGACAAACCATGATTATAAAAACTCTCAATAGATTTGTATTATTAATAAAGCTTCACGCTTAGAACATTGAATTCATCCTTAATCAACAAAGGATTTAGCTACTCATATTACAAAGAAGATGAATCATGGTGGTATCCCCCTAAAGGGGTAAACCCTAGGTTTTGTTGTAGAACTTGTGATATGAGACGATGTGATATGATTTTACAAAACCTAATACCTTTTTATAGGTTTACATTACTTGGTCTCCAAGTATTTAGTTAGGTTTAGGAACCCGACCCGAAATAACGAATCCAAACGTTCCCTTAGGTCTTCCAATGTGTGAACACACGTTTCCCATTTGCTAAGTTCGCGAACCCAGTCCTCAAACTTCAAATTCCAGCAGATATTTTTGGAAATACGTCTGCGAACCCCGTCCGCAAACCCAGTTCGCGGACTGCACTATCTTCGGTTTTCAATGGAAACTGTTTTGGCCACAACTTCTTCATCTGAACTCGGAATGACCTCATTCTTTTTGAGTTATTTTTATCTTTTAATTCTATTCAAGATGGTGATGAGAAATACTTAATTTGAATGAGTTAATATCGGTCTTTGGCCCTTCTCTTGGTTTTGAGCGTTTTGCTACTTTTCTTCGCTTTTCTTCCACTTGTCTTGGACTTTGGCACTTGGATACTTGGAATACTTCTCTTCATAGATATTTTCAGCACTTTGTAGCTCCTTTTTGGATGATTCACCTATTAGAGTCAAATAAGAGAAAACAAGAGTAATAATACGAATACATGCAAGAATAATAGCTAAAACAAGTATGGAATGGACACTAAAATCATATGAATTGTGCACTTATCAGTACACACCATTCACTCATAGATAAAACCTGTGAAGTTCATAACTCTATAATTATCGAACAAAAAAAAAGTGAGTCATTCAATGTGAAGTTGGACAGTTTTATAACTTGAGAACCCATTTTAGGGACTTTTATGGCTTCAAGTTGGACAGTTTTGTACGGTACTGGAAAACAAAGAGAATGAGGAAATTAATTCAAGAATTATTGAACTTATAATATCGCAACTAGTGGAATGCTAGTACTCATCTTCCCAACTCTTACGTAGTTCTTAAACTTTTCAGGGTCATAAACATATCTAATTAAGTATTTTCCTTTTTGTTCCTTCTTTTTTTTGAAGCATAATTGTATTACAATGTTAGAGGAATTTTCTTATTAATTAGAATGGACGGTTGTTTACTTTCTATATTTTTAGATTCAGTTGACAATTTATTGTGTGTTAATCCTCTCATTAATTAATTTTCTAACATGCAACTATTGTGTGTTAATTTTATCATCGACAACTTGAAACACGCAATAATAATATGATTTTACCGCGCAAACATGAACCTTATTTTGGACACACAATTTGTTTGTGTATTGATCACCTTGCTCGTATATACACACACGCGTAGGAGTCAAATTAAAGACCTCACTTTCAAATTCAAATGCCTTTTAGGCATGTTTAAATGATTCTAGCTTTCTACATAAAATGTAAATAATTATGAGATTTTGGAGGATAAATGAAATCAACATTGTGAAAATAAAAATAAAATGTAGGCAATAAAGATAGTCAAATCGCATGAAAATAAGTACAAAGAAAACCTATTTTTTTTAGGTAATAAAATTTTAGTGAAGTGCTAATATTAATCTTCCCGACTCTTATGTTGAGTAACTGGTTCTTAAGCTCTTACATGGTCATGAGGATATCTTTTTTTTTGTCATGTACCATTTAGCTTGTTCGGGATTTTTTTTTGTAATAATGTTAGAGAAGTGTTATATCTATTATGACATGTTCTGATGTTAGGGGAATTTTCTTATCAACTAGAAATGTCGTTTTGTTTAATTTCGTATTTTTAGATTCAGTTGACAATTTCATATCCCCTCACAAGAATTCTCCCTTTAATTTTTAACTCCAATATGTTTTTGGAACCTCATATAGGGGCTTCACTTTCCAATAGAGGGGCTTCACATATAATACAAAATAGGATTACTTAGGTAGCACATTAAAAATCCCCATATCCAATTTGAAAAAGAGGGGGTCTAACAACCATACCCAATATTTCGCTTATGCAATCTGTATGGACTAACTCCAATATAATTATGAGAGCCCCAACTAATAAAGCGAGCTCAATCAAGAAATATATCTAAGAGTTATATCTTTGTTTCTTAATGTAATCAGCAAATCAAACAAATAGAAATCCGTGAGCCTGACTAATATAAGAAACAACTTGAACGGTACCAAAGACCAATGTTCAAGTCTCAATCAATTTATATCAACAACCAAAGGTTGGATTATCTAATTAATTGAACTACGCACAACCTATGATATTTCAATTATATAAGAAAATATAACGCGGAAAAGAAATAACACAGACACCAAAAAATTTGTTAATCAGGAAACCGCAAATGCAGAAAAACACCGGGACCTAGTCCAGATTTGAACACCACACTGTATTAAGCTGCTACAGACACTAGCCTACTCTAAGTTAACTTCGGACTGGAATGTAGTTGAGACTTAACCAATCTCACACTGATCAAGGTACCGTCGTGTTCCTTACGCCTTTGAATTCCAACAGGACTATGCGCACTTGATTCCCTTAGATGATCTCACCCACAACTAAAAGTTGCTACGACCCAAAGTCAAAGACTTGATAAACCAATTTGTCTCATACAGAAAATTCTATTGAATAGATAAATCTTTCTCCCATAGAAATACCTATGAGTTTTGTTCCGTCTTTTGATAAATCATGGTGAACAAGAACCAATTGATACACCAGAATAATATTCCTGAAGAACAACCTAGTAATATCAATAACCTCACAATAATCTTAATCGTATGGTAGCGAAACAAGATATTATGGAATCACAAGCGATGAGACGAAGATGTTTGTGACTACTTTTTATCTTGTCTATCGGATATTAAATCTCGAGAAAATCTTAGAGAAGATAGTACTCAATACGATAGAATACAACAAGATCAGAACACGCAATTACAGAGAAAATAGTTGGGTCTGGCTTCACAATCCCAATGAAGTCTTCAAGTCGTTAACCTAATGGTTTAGAAAAACCTAGGTTAAAGGGGAATCGACTCTATTCTTATGATTGTTTTACTTTAATTCAAGAAGTCCAATGATTTTTGAAGAGGACTTTTTGTATTCATAGTTTTAGTCTCTTCATGGTTTTTTTCTTGTTTCAATACTTTTATATGTTCATGACGTTTTTAGTTTTAAGTTTTCTGAGAACTCTATATTTTTATGATTACTTTGTTTTAAGTCAAGAATTCCAATGATTATTAAAGAATACTTTTTGTATCCATAGTTTTAGTCTTTTCATGGTTTTGTTCTTGTTTCTATACTTTCATATGTTCATGAATCGTTTAGTTTTAAGCTTTCTAAGAACTCTAAATTCTTATGATTGTGTTGTTTTAAGTCAAGAAGTCCAATGATTATTGAAGAAGACTTTTTGTATTCAGAGTATTAGTCTCTTCATGGTTTTGTTCTTGTCTCAATACTTTCGTATGTTTATGAATTGTTCAACACAACAGTAGATTATGGATCATGAACCGAATTTTAGCCTCTTTGATGGCCGAATACTTTTTTTGTCGACTTTGTTGATGAAGGAGTTCACATTGTTGGAACACAGAAGTAATTCCTTACACCATGGCGGTCAAATTATCACCAATTAAATATCCTTGCTCTTTGATTAGTTGTGGTTGAGTTTGAAACCGTGATTTTCAAAAACGACCATGTTGCATATACGTATTTCAAGCCGCGGATTTCTTGTTTGCACGGTTAAGCAGTTATAGTATGAAGCTGCTATATACCCACAGTCCTCCCTATTTTCTTCCTTCGATAGATGTCATTATATCCCACAATTGATCTAGCAAGTGCTCCTTCCCTTTGGAAACCAAGGGGCCCAATATTATGTGGATGTGAGCATGGGTGAAAAGTCGGGGCAGGAATGTGGACGGTATCTAGCATTTTCGTTCATAGTGTCTTAGGACTTTGAGTTGCCAGATATAAATTAAACACTATGAACGAAGATATAAATTTATATCGGGGCATGACTATGGTTTAGAAATTAGGATCTTGCCAGATATAAATTAAACAATAAATAAATAAATGATTTTGAGTTGTTTATACATATCCATTATCATACAAGAATAGTCTCTTCTCCAGTTCAACTACATGATGTTTGATAGTAACCCATAATACAACTAATTAATCCTTAAAACTAATAATTGCATTTGCAATTTAAAATCGACTCCGAGACCAAAAATATGACATTTGACATAAAAAGTGCATGGTAAATGAAAAAAAAAAACTCATTGTCAGGGCTGTATTAGGTGACAATGTGAGACTAAATAAGGATGAAAAAGGATCGTGAAATAGTAATCTTTGTAACCCCTTATCATATTACTTTTGTTAATGGCTAATATATGTGTGATTTAGTCAAGTTTTTTTTAGAGGAGATGTAGAAAAATGAAGATTATTTTTTTTGAAGACCTTAGAAGAAATTGAAGAAACATATACTAAGAATAGTCAGCAACACCTTTGCTTTTGATTAGTTAAAGATGAAGTTTGGTGAAATTAGGGTTTAAAATTGGATTTCTGAAACTGTTTACGGGCGGGAGTTTTTATTTTTCCAACTGTAAACCAACTATTAAGGATGGGGCAATACAATTCTGAGTCGTAAAATAGGTTTACAGTTAGAAATTTTGAACCTCGTATCCGTGAGAATCCAATTACAGGTATAACGTAACCGTTACATCTGAGAGTTTTACTTTTACGGTTGGGAAATACCTAGTCGTAAACCCGAATTCTATTTTTTTTTTCTTTTGTGATAATCAGATCCGTATACAGCTAGAAAAATCCTAACAGTAGACAAGTACCTACGATTGAGAATTTTTTTCCAAACCAAAAACCTATTTCGCGGCTCGGAATTGTTATTTTTCCAGTCGTAAATGTCAAAGCTGGGAATTTTTATTTTGTAGCTGGGAAATACCTAGCTGTCGAACCAATCTCTATTTTTTAACGGGAATCATAACAACATACCATTTGGAAAATCCTAACCGTAGACAAGTACTTACAGTTGGGAATTCAAAATTTCTCAACCATAAACCTATTTTATGGCTCAGAATTGTTATTTTCCCAGCCGTAATAACTGATTTACGGTTGGGAAAATAAGAACTCCCAACCGTAAACAGTTTCAGAAACCTAACTTTAAAGCATAACTTCATCGAATCTCATATTTTAACCAATCAAAACCATAAATAAATGGTGTTACCTTATAACATTAACTGTTTCAACTCCTTCACTCATCAATTCTTGATTTTCAGTTTCAATATCTTCATTCGAAGATATTCAGTTGACTTCACTTGATTCTGATGATTAATCGTTGTTGAAAAAGAAAAAGGGTGATGGAGAAGAATAAGAATAATAAATAAATTATAGTGAAAGAAATTTTTGAACTTTTACATACATTAGATCTCGCTATATCCACATTGGACATTTTAATCTACTGTAGCCCCTAAACCACTTTCTTTGCAGCCTCAATAATAGGTTTCCTATAAAGTTGTGTCTCATCCATTAATTCTTATAGCATATTTCCCTGGTTATATCCTTTGGTATATAAATTTGAGGTTTTATCTACCTACATCAAGCTTGAGGCTTATGTCGAGATTTTTATATTTAGAAGAATCAAATTTATGCCATCTGATTATGATGTGTCTCCTTACTTGGACAGTTATGGTATTGGTCATAGAGTTTCATGTCTCCTTGCACATCAGAAGAAAGAAATCATAAACACATAGTAGAGGTTTGTTTGGATTTTCTCTCTCATGATTCTGCCATTGTCTTACTGATTTTATGCAATTGAGACTATAAACGTTCTTCTAAACGGATTGTGAATTTTTGTTTTACAGCAGCTCTCACCTCTTGGATATTTGTTTAATCTAAAACCTGACTATAATTATGACACACCTTTGATGTGCCTGCTACCCATTTTTAAGGCCATTTAACTCTCACAATCTTAAGCTAGGGTCTATAAAGTGCATTTTCATAGGGTATAACCTATTGCACAAGGGATATAAATGCTTGAATCCACTCACAGACAAGATAATGCTTTCCAATAATGTCAGATTTGATGAGAATAGTCTTCCATATGCTTCTGTTTTTTAATCAGTAGACTATCAAATGTTTCTTTATCCATAATTCCAGTCTTTCCTTCTCCTTATACTCCATCTCCAATGTAGTGGGCGTTTTTTTTTTTAAGTTGCAAGAATTTTCATTTTAGCCAGGATCATCTTTTGTGCAACAATCTTCACCAGTCACTAATGAGCATCAAATAATTACTAAAGGAAAAATAAGTATTTCTAAATCCTAAGTATATGCTTCTGAGGTTCTATTTGTTTGTGAAGATATTTCAGTTCCTATAAACTATACTTTGGATGCTAAAAGTGTTCACCAGAGACCTTCAATGACCGAGGATATTACTGTATTAATTCATAATGAAACTTGAAAACTAGCTCCTCCCACCCTTATCAAAATGCCATTGGCTGTAAATGAGTTTTTTGCATAAATAATAATTCAGAAAGTACTATTGAAAGATGCAAGGTATGCCTTGTTGCTAAAGGTTACGATCAAGTTAGTTGAATTGACTATCAGGATGCATTTATTCATTCAGTCAAGCCAACTACAATGAGGATGATGTTCTCTATTTACTTGTACAAGGGGTGGACTATTAGACAATTGGATGAAAAAGTACATTTCTGCGTTGTTTTTCTAAATAAGGAGGTTTATATGAGTGATCCACTTGCTTTTGTAAACTAACAACATCCCGGGTATGTTTACAAATTAGAAAAATCTTTTTATGGATTAAAAAAACTCTAAGAGCTTGGTTTGATAGGTTGAGTCAAAATCCTTTAAAATTTGGATTTAGCTCCTCTAAAACAATGCTTATTTTTTCTTTAAAGTGGTGGATTTTTCAGATGTGTCTATTCTCATTTATTCTGACGATGTCTTAGTTCCTAGTTCTTTTACCTATTGATATTAACCTTTTTATTTAAACATTAAGTTTGAAAATTTTTCTTCATGCAACAAGTAATTTAGATGGTATATATGTTTTTTTTTTCAAGATCAATATATTGTTAAGAAAACCAAAATGAACACAGAAAACCATGTTTTACACATATAGCTTCTCATACAACTGATGCATCTTCTTCTTCATTTGATGATCTCGTTCTTTATGGAAGCTATTTTTCACCGTGACAAAAAAATTGTATAATTCAATATTTGTGTTTGTAATACTCTCTCTATGCTATATATAAGTGGAGAAGCCAATTGCTTTAGATTAATAAAATTATTTAGAACCCAAAATTTTCATTTTTTTTTTTTAGTTTTACCTTTTATCTTATTCCACACACAGTTATCCGCATATCAGAAAAAAGGGATATGTGTATAAAATTTCATCTTGGAAACATAATTTTACTTATCTAATTTGACAAGTGCAATCCAAACTCCGTCTTTATAAACTAATGGCCTCAGTAGAAAGTAATCCAAAATTTGAAAAGATGATTTGCTTATTTAACATAAAATTAATGAAATACTATCTCCGTTCCTAAAAAAGAGTTGTTTTAGCTTTTTCAAATTGGCCTATTTGTAGGCTAAATTGAAAAAACTAAAGTAACTCTATATTAGGAAGGGAGGGAATACAAAATAAATGAAAATGAACATTGTTTGAGCACTTATCTAATATGATCTTAAAGTTTGAAAATGGATTCAATCAACACCTTGATTTTCTTATGTATATACACTGTTTGGATGATCAAGTTTGGACGATTACATTATATTTACTTTTATGTATATACACTGTTTGAAAATAAATACATTATTGTATAAGTATCATTGGAGATATGTTGTATATATTTCAGAGAGGGTTTAGTTTTTGGGTGAATCTTATTTTGGAATTTCTTTTTATTTCCTAAATAGACGTTTTAGATCCTCGATGCCTCTGAATGAAGAACGTTAACGTAGATTTCTAAGTAGGTGGACTTAGGGGCGCCGTCACAACTAGTTTTCTAGTAAGGAAACAAAAACCCATCTAAGACAAATCATACTTTTTTATATAGTTTTTGGTCCTCCCGAGTAAACTTGCATCCCATTGATAATTTTGAAAATCGTTCTTGTTAATGACCATAGATTTGATGCCATGGTAACTCAAAAGTTATATCCTCACCCAAAGATCATCAGTGTGATCCAAAATCTATATCTTAACTCAAAAATCCTCACTATGACGTAAAATCTGAACTGTAACAATATTTCAATCACTTGGATCCAAAATTTGTGTCACAAACCAAAATATGCCATATGACTTTAAATATATACCGTCACCCGAAATCTACTGGCTACCTTTTTTTTTCCTTCAAAAATCTCGATTAATATTGATAACAATATATCGAGTTAAAATCGGGCACGATTACATAGCTCTTTCGAGACTGATTCGTCACAATATTTCCAACAGATTTTGGGAGTTCAAACAGACAACAAACATCACAACTATATCAAACCAAGCACTTAACAAACAAATTACAGACCCGGATTTGACGAAGAGTTCTAGCCATTCCTTTCAGATTCCAAAGCTTCATAAGTAGCAATAACATTAACAGCAGTAACAGTAACCACATAACTAACCACCCAAAGTATAATATATGTGGCTCAAAATTTTCTAAATCTATAATCTACCTCAAGATCCAAAATCGACAGGCAACCCGATAACGCGTACAATGCACTGTCAAATTTATTTTTCACTGTGACAAATAAATAGTATAATAATATAATATTTGTGTTTGTAATACTCTCTCTATCTATATATATAAGTAGAGGGAGTCGATTGTTTTAGATTAAGAAAATTATTTAGAACCCAAAATTTGCATGTTTTATTTTGTTTTACCTTTTATCTTATTCCAATTACAGTTATACCCATACCATAAATAAGGATATGTATATAAAAATTTATCTTCGAAACATAATTTTACTTATCTAATTTGACAAGTGAAATCTTCGCCCCTATATAACCTGATGGATGGCGTAGAAAGTAGCCGTTGATCCAAAATTTGAAAAAATGATTCACTTATTTAACATAAAATTACTTTTTAAAGCGACCATTAACAATGAATTTGAAATGAATAAACCGCAATTGAAATACTACCTCCTAGGAACGGAGGGAGTACAAATTTAGTTTGGGTTGGATTTGATCCAGTCATTGCCTTGTGATGTGATACATAATTGTTTTGTTCTCAAAATTAGTTTCGCCCTAGTTGTTTGTTCCCCTCCTTTGCGAGAGAGAAGTAGGTCCTCTGGAGCTTATTTTTAGGTCTAAAAAGATGGATATGATAGGCAAGAATTAGTGGAGATACTACTATTTGGATGAATTTTTTGTAATCTTGAAAAAAGTTATGTAAGGTTTCCGATGTATTGGCTGAGGTTTCCAAAAAAAAATGAATAAACCGCAATTGAAATACTACCTCTCAGGAACGGAGAGTACAAAATAAATGAAAATGAGCATTGTTTAAGCACTTTTCTAATATGCTCTTAAAGTTAGAAAAGTGGATTCATAATCATCACCTTGATTTTCTCCATTCAAGTTGGGACATGTTTTTTTTTTTATTGTTTACAACTCAACCTTCAAATTATCTAAGAGCTTGCCTTCATAAACCACAAAAACTAATACAGTTTTGGGTGATTTGTAAGCCTAAATACGTGTATCCACGCAACATGCGTATGAAAAGCTCAGAGAAACCACATCTGCAAGAACAAGCAAAAGAAATATGCCGGAAGATTACTACAAAGATATCTAAAAACTTGACATGAAGGACGAGTGAGTATAATGCAACATTAAACTTGCACCCGATGCATGCATGGGTACATTGAATTAGCCCTTAATTAATTAAGATAATAATAATACTAAAATATCATTATTCGTAGCTTCAAGTTTTCTCTTCGTTTTAATGCACATGACCCCCACATGCAAGACACCAGACTGACACCTTTGAAATCTCCATTAACCCCTCCATACCCCTTTGAAAACATCTTCAGAACCCCATTCGCCAAGTTGTGAATCTTGTGATGGGAGATGAGTAATTGTAACCATGCAATCAACTCCAACTCACGTGGGCAGCAGCAATTCATCAAGCAAGATCTTGTTTGGACGGCCCATCCTTTTTATTTTGTAGTAATCAGTTGATTAAACAGTTTGTTATATATTATGAGATCCTAATATCATCTTAGATCATTTGGAGGCACCGTCCAACTCTCATTGTTGCAACAAATTGTGTTTCCACGTGTTAATTTGACGTTAAGTGCATAATTAAAGAGTAATTGGAGATTGTAGGCAGAGGTTTAGGAATAGAAAATTGTCATAGATGTCATCTGTCAACTCCATATCCAGAGCACTACCGTTGTAGTATTCAGAGTGTCGAGAGAAAGAGGGGGACCATGAACATCAAGTATAGAGATATATCGAGAGGGATGATGCATTTTGACATTTCGCATTGGGCCAGCCAAAGAAAGAAATCAGGCAAAAAAGTCCACTGGTTTACTTTCTTGAACGTTTTGACTTTGTACAGAGTAATGCTAAACAACTCTTTGAAATGTCAACGGAGTGCAGTCTTTCATGCCGAAACTGCAAAACCTTAATCATCACAATATAGTCAACTTCCACTTACAATCATTAGTACAATGTAGTTCATGTCTATGCTCGTCATGGATGACGGTTGAGACACCAACTTTCTGACTTTCTGTGTTAGAAACTTATAAGAGGTTTTGGAGGGTAAGACAACAATGCTGCAGTTGTCAAGCCCAATAGCAAGCATCAGAAAATGCCTGTTACCCACAATATGTCAAAGTAGGCTAAATTTGTCAAAGGAGTAAAGTCGTTTATGCCAAAACGGCAAGACTTGAATCATAACAATGTAGCCAAAGTGCACTTACAAAACTTAGTACAATGCAGTGCATCCTATGTTTGTCAGGATGACGGCTGAGATACTAACTTTCTGTGTAAGATGTCACAAAAAGCTGCAGTTGGCATGCAGCAATGTAGGTCAAACTGTACACTGGAAAGCTATATATCAGCCAGTTGCCATTTATAGAATAACGAAGTACAATGAGGAGAATGTTTGATGCAAGTTATATAGTGTCCATCAGGTCGGTTTCTTGCCTGTCGTTTCTTCCTTTTTGCCATGAACATGAAGTAAGAGATGAGAGTAATACATATTGACACTTTGTACTGGGCCAATTAGACGTGCCGAAGAAATCAGGAAAGAAGTCCATTGGTTTACTTTCTTGAACATTTTGACTTTGTAAAGAGTATGCATAAGAATGTGTTAAAGAACTCCGTATTTGTGAAGTTAACGAAAAAACTGCAGCACCTGAATCATAGCAATGGTTGAAGTCCACTTCCACACTTACAATCATTAGTATAATGTAGCTTTGTCCGTCATGGGTTGAGGTACTAACGCTGACTATACTTGTTTAAGGGCATAAAAAAATTCATCTACTTTCAGTTACTCTACTGAAGAAATACAAAATCCTCACAAAAATTGGAGTAACAATCAAACTTATCGATTACACTACATTAAAATGCCGGATTCCATCAGTAAACAAATTATACTTGTATATTTGGTGTTGTTAAACCACCAACCTTGACAACTTCAATATGGTACCCCAACCAACCAACCACAAATAATTACTATCTAGATCTTCAGCAGAGTGGGATTGAAAGAGTGAATCACCTGGAAACACTTTGGTTTTGTGGGTTGTTAGACAAATTCCACAAAGCGAAGTTGAGCGTAACGAAAAATTATCTGTCGTAAAAACAGTTGATATTCAGTTCAACAAAAAAAGACAAGAATAAGCACTAAAAAATAATCCAGACAGATAACAAATTGAAACTAACCTCATAACAGATCTCTGGTTTCATGTGGTAGATTGTTTCCTTAGCATTCTGTCGTGCTGAAGCATAGCACTTACACTCTCGACAACCAAAATAATCTGTCACAGAGCCGAGGGTACGAGTTAAGTAGAGTTTTATGAAAACACTTGCATGCCTCATATGCACTTCTGATTAAATGTTACCATAAAATCAGTGGGATTTTAAATTTCATGCTCTACAAAACATGATGCTGCAATGTTCTTATTATAAACAAGTGACTTCAAATACTCTCTCATATTACCAATCAGTGACTCCCACATACCTGCAAGCAAGCATAAGCCATCGCGGTTGCATAATAGAAGTTTGCATTTCCAGTACCCTACAGATTACATTTATCATCAAGACATAAGTGAAGAAACTAATTCACCTACAAAGAGGGAGATAGAGAGAGAGAAAGATAAGTACCCTCCATATCCATAGATTATGCATCACAGGGCTAAGCAGGGTGACTCCAACATATCCACAGAAAAGGAAGAACGAGAATTGCATTTCTGTGAGTCGTAGCAAGTAGAACATTTATTGTTGATGCCGCAAAAGCAGATCCGTGAAAAACTGTTATAAATTCAACTAACTGACCCTTTACCTGCTAGTTCATAGACAAACCATCCCAGTAGAGCCAAGTATAAAGCTGAGTCTCCAACCTTAACATTTTAAATGAGAAATAAATAAATGGATTAGAAACAATTGGCGTGCTTGTAATGCTAGCCTAAGGAAAATAATATACTGGCGAACATCCCTAACTGAACAGTTCACTAACAAATTCTCATGTCTTCTTCAAGTGAACATTATAGAAACTTCTTGATCTATTTAGCTTTAAACGTGGATTTAAAAGGGAGCAAAAAGGTTGAAATAAGAATTTGCAACAAGGTGTAGTGAAAACTTACCGAAGGATAAGATTTAAGCATTGATGAGATTGCAATGTATATGAAGGCGAGAAAACATGGGCGGTGGTAAAGACGTATGGCCAAGGGCAACAGCATAAAAAGAATATTCACGTGGAAAACTATTAAAAAGAAATCTCTGAAGAAGTCAAAAACTTCGGCAAAGAAGTACCTGCATTTAGTAACGAACAGGTATATGTCAGGACAATAATTAGCATATTGGGACTGTATTTAAGAAATCCCTTAAGAAACAGGTTGTACAGCCATCGCACCATAGAACACCGATATTTGGGGACAGATCTTCTACAGTAAGAATAAATCCATGTGTTCTGCAAAAGAAGACATGAAATTGGAAGCATATTAAGTTACTATAATTCCTATATATCTACATTTCTCTCTCGCTCTCTCTACACACACACACGCACACACACATATATATATATATGTATGTATGTATGTATGCACACAAGTATATCAATATATTAGAAGGAATTTCTAGCATGTGCACGTTTCAACAACTACAAGAAACATGTGATAAGGCACAAGGCTAACCTTCTAAACATTTCTGACAAGCCACCATACTGTTTAAGGTAGATACTGCATAAGACCAAGACATAAACTGTCCAAAAAGACGCCCACAGTATAAAATGTACAACAGGCCGCCATGAAAAACGGTTTTGAATCACCAGATCATTTGCATTTGACTCAGATTTTTGTTGCCGGAACAATTTCTTCGGAGGAGTATCTGGACCACATCCTAACAAAAAGATGACCTGAACAAACAAATTTGAGATGTTAACTTCAGGTAAAGTTGTAGGAAATGCCTATATTTTGTTAGGGTATGGTCCAGATATTTAAGCTAAAACATTAAAAAATGTTTACCGGTATGATTAAGATAGCAGGGTAAAGAGATAAATGTGATGCAAGGACCCATCCAAATGCTGCTAAAGGAGCTAAACCTGCATTGAGTTACCAGATGAATAATTAGTTAGCTCCATCCTGAACAATATTAACAGTTACATATATGCATCGTTCATTGCTGATTGAACTTTACAAAAATCCAAATCAATCAGCAAAAATAGTCCCATAGAAATACATGTAGTAGTTTTATAGGTTCTTACGTGAGCATGCTCCATACAGAGACAATACTATCATCAAATTTTCGACTGGTGACGTTGACATGCCCACACATGTGACGATTGTCAAGGGATTCCATAAATATATAAGAGCAGCAATATCTCCAGCAGATAGAATGTCTGAAAACATTACATAGAGAAGTATAATTAACAAGCAACAAATCAACTTTCAAATGGTTAGTTAAAATTTATACTTAACGATTCACGAAATCACTTTCATATACAAAAACTGATGACTAAGGTTCAAAATGTTTGAGTGCGTGTCTGTGACCAATTCTGCTAGATTTATTTCACTACCATAGTTTTTGCATATACCAGAACGGAAACTATATGCTTGACAGCTCTAATAGGAATTTCTGGTCAATCAAGATGTCTCTTAAAATAACGGACATGGGAATGCATGTGAATGAGTCTTACATAAGTGGCAAAGGGATTTATATATTCTTAGAGATGTAAACAGTCAGTTCGATCCAAAAATACCACTCTCATGAGATCCATGCCCTGAAATTTTCTCTACTTCAGTTTTTTCCTCTGTTAACAGAACATGTTCACCAAATGTCAGCTCATATGTAATACGAGTCCCAGTTGAAATGGAACAAAGTCAAATATATTTTCCCAACAAATCACAAACAAAGTTGAAACCGAGTTTAACTTAACACTACCATACGTCCATAACTTATACAATACCCAATTACCATTACTTAACAGCATTAGAAGCTAATTACTAAGAATGCAGTTTCATAACAGCATCAGCAAAATGGATGAGTGCAAAAAAGAATTCGTGGGTATTCATCAGAATCATATGAAAAGAGGAAACATGAAGAGGCACTCTTGCTGTGAACCTTGTAATAGACAGTACCAAATTCTTCCAAACCATGGTTCAAAGAAAAGTGGCTTTTATATGAGAAACTATTTCAATGCAATTGGCCTAAACGCTCTTAAACATTAACAATCACAAAAGCAAACGATAATTAGAATACCACAATATGGATAAAGCTGAAAAGCAAATCAATTATGCTCACATAAAGCAGTAATGACAAAGGACACACACAAAAGCTAAAGAAATATTAACACATATGATTCATCTACCACTTAGTTCAACGGAACTAAATAAAGCTTAATGAAAATAGCTTTTGACCAACGTATTAAGAAATAAAAAGCCACTAAGAATTGGTCCCAACTACTTTAAAATGGATAGAAAATCTCTATATATCTCCATAAAGTGGGGAGAGATACTCATCGTAATATATATTACACCAAAAAAGTGCTGTTTATTTTTTTTCAATCGAAACCAAAAAAAGCATTGAATTTGCAAAATACTGCACTTAAAAACAAGAATTGTGCCACTACAAGCTGCGGCTCTGGCTGAAAACTACGTGCAGGAGTTTTAAACGACGCATACAGAACGCTCAGTCCCCAGGGTAAAAACAATGTGCATGAGCTTTAAACTTGGTATATGGAACTGTTCAATCCCTGAAACTTACATGCAGCGAAAACTATGAAACTATGCCTACCAAATCCAATTGCAAAATCCACACATGTGGTCTAGTAGTCTACTATTATCAACCTCAATTTATAGCACCAGGTAGCTACAATTTCATCAAAAAGGCAACATAGCACTCACAAAGCCAGGAACTAGGAACTTTATTTTTTCCATCCATATATGACAAAAATCAAAAACAAATTCTATTTAATAATAACCTATAGAGAAGATTACCACTTCTACTACCTTATCCATAACCAAAATTGTCCATCTATAAGCAATTCTACTCAGATCCTATAAAACTACCTAATTCTCTTACAAATTCATACAAACATAAATGAACTGGAAAATCTAAAAGAAACCCAAATGAAATTGGAACCCAAAACAGTTGATTAAGCAAAAAGTAGTACTCAAAAACCTTCAAAAGAAATCCACACCAATAATTCACCCAAAACAAACAAAAATAAGAAAAAATCAAATTAAATCCAGAATTCTCATTTTCAGACCATATTAACAAAACCCAGAGACCAAAACATCATAAAAACCCAATATAATCCATAACCTATCAGAATAATTAAGAGAATTTCAATGAAAATTGAGAGAAAAAAAATTCAGAAGGAGAATAGAATAAGTAATTACTTTTAATAACAGCTGAATCACACTTTGATCTCGTTGAACAATTACATACACATCTATGAAGTTGATTCCATGAAAGAAATGCATTCTAGAATTATTTTCTGTTTAGCTCAAAAGACTCTTCTAACAGATAAAAAAATCCTAAAAGAATACCATTAAGCAACACTCTATTCGGATGCAGCGGTAAATACTTCAATGCGGGACAGTAATGAGATTGACTAATAACTGAAGAGAAAATCCATAACTTCTAAATTCAATTGAAGTAGAGCGTAATGTTTGCTTAAGCATTCTACACAAAAAGGTTCAGGTCCTTCAAGTTTACCAGCAATAACGTCGTAGTGAAAGGAACACATACCAGAAGTTTCCAATAGCTTCGTAACATTTAGTGATTTCAAACTCCGTTTATACGATAAGTGAAGCTTCTGTCCAGTTGCACGTATAAGAATTGCAGTGATCAAATCTGCAATTACAAATAACAAACTGTACAAAAAAGGGTACTGAAATTAACACTAACAAAAATAAAGTTTACATGAAATTCAACTTACTGAAAATTACAAAAAGAAGAAGAAATCTTCCAAGAAGAAATACATCCTTGAAAAAAATAATCCAATCTCTACTAACTAAGCCATTGATTCTTTCTAGAGAAAACTGATAGGTTTCGTGCTAGTTGCAAGCTACTTGCTCATGCATGGTGATGCCGCGCCCTGTCAATCCTCAGATCATGGCATTTACACCAAAGGGTGCACCATCCTGAGGAGTTAGGATCTATGGATTGGGCACCACAGCACCATCGACATCAGAGCACGGTGCAAGTAGCATACACCCTAGCATGTTTGTTACCCATTAGTCAACTTAACATGTCTTAAACAGTTAATATCCCAAAAAATCAACAATTAATCATGACAGTTATAGAAGGCTGCTAATTTAGAATCAGCAGTATAATTAAACATGTTACCTGCAAGAAATGTGCTCAGGTTGTCCTTCAAATCTGCATCACCAATGAGAAAATTTCAAAAACAATGAAGTAACACTAAACCAGTACCATCACTGCACATGAATTAGCTAAAAACTGACCTTATAACAGTCAATGGACCAAGTATTGCCAGTAACAACGGTGAACCATGGTACATAGATCCTACACAAGTAAGTATAAAATTCAAGCTCTTAATTAGCTGAAATCAAACCTAATTTGATTGATTTTAAACCAGAAAACAAATTAACAAACCTGAGTAAGGTGAAATTGAAGATTGTTTTAACCAGTAACCTTCAGCCACTGCAAATAACAAGTATAAACCCTAATTAGAGCTGAATTAAGACCCTAAATTAACAAGGAAAAAAAAAGTGAGATAGAGAATTACAGCGACGGAGACTAGTGAGAGGAGTAGCAACTTCAGGACGAGAACTTAAGTTGAGATTGTTAGGGAAATATATGAGAATGAGTCTGAATATTACAGATGATGATACCCAATACCAATACCATTTCATTTTCGCCATTTTTCTCTGTGTGTGTTAAAGAAATTTTGCAGGGAAAAGGAAATTAAACTTCAATCCGATGGATCTGTCATTTGGTTCTTTGTTTTATTGGCATTGTTTTCCTCCATCTCTTTAGAAAATGACCGTAGGATCTCAAGGGGAGAAGAAATTGAATTCGGGTATGGAAGCTGGACTTTGGATAGAGTACAGCTCATTCCATTTCGGGAACGGTGATACTTCATTTTTTCTTTTCATTTTTGCCAACAAAATGATCCTTTACCTGATGGTTTATGGAACCAACATTTATTTTATTTTTGCTAGGAAATAAATTTCATTAAAACAGAATTGAATTGCATTTGTGCAGAGAGGAAATTTGGCTTGATTCCAAACCATTCCCCATTGATCTTGGAAGTTCTACCCATTGATCTTGGAAGTTCTACAATGTTTGGCTGCAACATCCGCCAAGTTTGTAAAACTTCTATTTAAGAATTCAAATCTAATAGAACTAAAAGAATCCATAAGTCACTTACAGTCATCTAAAATAGAGTTGTTAAACCAACTTAATTGGTTAATATTCAAATTTAAACAATCTAAAACTACTTTGGCATCACTAATAAGGCAGACATCGATCTTTCCTTGTGCCTTTGCCCACAATATGGCTTCTAAAACAGCAAGGCTTTCAGCTTCTTTCGCGTTTCTCGCTAGTCCTGAGATGGTCTTGCACCGGAGGAAGTTCCCAGCAACATCATTCATGATCAATCCAATATTCCAATACCAGAAAGATTAGTATATATGTTTATCAAAAGAAGCATCACAATAGACTATTGTACCATCCTCAGGTAAGTTACTAGTGACATCACTATAGTCCATACCAACAGGTTGCATAGGTGTAGAATCAATAAGAGTAACAACATTATTGAGGTATTGTGCAGTGTCATTCACTAATTTTAGCCCTGTTCTAGCAGTAGTATGACGATCAAGAGATTTATCCTGAAAAATGAAAGAACATATATCTCTCCAAATACACCATGCAATGGTAAAGACATCCACAGTTTTATCTTTCAAAGATGAATCAGATAGCCACTTGGAAACCCATTCGGTCATAGATATATTCAAATTAGCATCGTGAGCAATCTGGTCTTTGTAATTTATAGGAAGTAAGAGACCACACTTCCCTAGAAAATGGACAATGTACGATAATGTGTTCATCAGTCTCAAGAGTGTCGGAATTACACATACTACAGTTTTTATCATGACCATAACTGGACTTAAAAATATTAGTCTTAGAAGGTAAGATACCCTCATGACACTTCCAAACGAATAGTTGTACCTTTGGGAGAATTTTCAGTTTCTAAAGGTATTTATATGTGGGATTAACTAAGCTAGGGTTTTGAATATACTAAAACTGACCTGAAATGACCTTATAAGCTGATTTCACCGAGAACTGACCATTCTTAGTATAAGGCCAGATAAGCCTATCATGTCCTATAAGAGGAATTCCAGTATTAAGGATAGATTGAGCATTAGGTGGTGTGAAATATGCATTAACTAGATCAGGTTTCCAGCTCTTAGTATTTTGATCAATGAATTCAGACACGCAGTAATTAGGATTAGGAGTAGACACATACAAAGGTTCAACTGGGTTTGGGATCCAATTGTCCCTTAAAGCAAGTATATCAAGACCATTTCTCACTTCCCAAAAATAGTTTTGAGCAATAAAATCATGACCAGAACATATGTTGCTCCAGACCCAAAAAGAGCCTTGTTTTTTGTTATAAAGAAAAGCAATGTCTAAAATATATGCATCTAAGAATAACAATGCACAAAGAGAAAGCAAACCAGTATTACGTGTAGGACATTTCGCTCCGTCATTTTTCTTCTTCCCACCAAAAGAAAGCATACCAGTATTAGGTGCAGGATACCCAGTACCTTGATGTGTAGTATTCCTTGGAAACCCTCCTACATTTCCATTTTTCTCATCAAAACCCATGTTCGCAAAATTGAAAATAAAATTACATTGTCTGGGATATATAGTGCTGCTCAAATAACTATCATTAACCATTGAATAAAAATCAGTATGTTTAAAACTTGATTCACTAGGATAGTAAATGCTAACATGTAAATATATGGAGAGAGAGAAAAGAGAGACACTACGTACCTGGTGGTAGTTAGGGATATGCAGGATAACTCCAATGTATCCACAGAAAGGGAAGAACGAGAATTGCATTTCTGAGTGTCGTGGAAAGTAGAACATTAATGTTAATACCGCCGAAGGGAGATCTAGGAGAAACTATAATAAATTCAACAAACTACTATTGTACCTGCTAGTTCATAGACTAATCATCCCAGCAGAGCATGAATATAGCAGAGTCTCCAACCTTAGCATGTAAAATAAGGAAAAGATTAACAGGAACAGAACAAATCTCTGTCTGTAGTTGCAAGAAATATTACAACTACACCTCATT
>JAJJWX010000841.1:0-30000 GCA_023529315.1 Papaver bracteatum
ACATCAAGTATTTGAAACTCTACCACCCATGAGCGGAGACGCGGTGAAAAGGTGAGCATTCTTGTCTTCAATTTCTGTAAAACCGCGAGGGGTGTGAGATAGGGCATGAGCGACTAATGGTCATTCGCACTCATGGAAAAGCCAGTGTAGAAGTGCCGAGGTGACTTACACTCGAATGGTCATTCATACTCGGGGAAAAGCCAGTGTGGAAGTGCCGAGGTAACTTACAATCGAATGGGCATTCGTACTCGGGGCAAAGCCAGTGTGAAAGTGCCGAGGTGCCTTACAGTCGCCTGTCTATTCGTACTCGGGGCAGTGGCAGTGTGCAAGTGCCGAGGTAGCCTAAGGGTTCTGGTGGTTGGAAACCAATTCCAAAGGTTGTTGAGACGCGAGGTATTCTCATCTAGGTGGCCTAATTACATTTGAAAGGCCGCCCCCATCGCAGGTGGCTGTGACCACTTTCCCGAGATTGGTTGGTCGATAACCTCTCGGGGCAATCGAGCCTAGAATTAGGTTGTCTTGGTACTCTTCCACTGAATCCAAGAGATAGTGATGAGATACCCCAATCAGGACATGACATTGGGCCCGATGACCCTCCTTGTTGGGTGTGTTCGACAGAAAAGGTTAAAATACTAACGTACATGATCAACAATTGCAGTAATAACATAAGAAACAAGAGCTAAAACGGTAGTGTCATGCGTCAATTAACAAATAGCGGAAAGTGTCATGAAAACATACGAGACGCAAAGTATAACAAAAATAAAAAGAACGGCATCGGCGACGCAGCACCCCCATTTGAACAAACAAACAGTGTGTCAGAAATAAAAAGTGGAAGGTGTGTTCAAAGAGATTTACAACCCAGAACGAAGGGAGAATTAGTGACGCAGTACTACAAAAAGAGAAACCAAGCCTTGGGAGGAACAACGCCAGCCCTCTTCTGCGCAACCTCACGCCGCTTAGCCTCCACCCACTCCTCAATACCCTTTTGAACCTTCTCGTCCACCTCCTCTGTATGAGCGACGCATTCATCCTCGAGATGATGGGTAAGCTGAGACGCGGTTTCTTCGGCATCGGCCATCTTGGAAACCATATCGGCCTCGACTTGTCTCAACCGTCGGACTTCCAGATCCAATTCTTGAGAACGCTTCTGCTCGGCTACAAGATCACAAAAAACGCGGAGTTATTTATTAAGCGAGGGTTTGGGGCAATTTCACAAGTACATAGCATAATCTAATCTTAAGGAATGGCCTCAACACATCATCTACAAGACCTGAATGGGTGGGTAACACTGATTGAAGCGAGTCTACCGACTTGGACAATTCATACTCGACCCTAGAAAATTTCATGGTTAGTTCGTTATAGTGTTTCTCATTGAACTCGTTGCTGGGGAAGTACTTCTTATGTTCGCTCCACTCGTCCATTAGTCGGTTACGCGATATTTGAAGTACTGAAAGTTGCGATTTGCTCCACTCTAGTTCACCCGCCACTTTGTTGAGTTCTCCCACTTTTCCCATCAGATCACGGTTAGCTCGCTCCACTATATCTTTATCCCTCAATATTCATCGGCGATCTTCATGAAGGTCTCGGTTCTACCCGTTGTTCTAAGTTCGTGACCAAAGCGGTTTTCTCAGCAGCTAGGCGTTGGGAAGAACCCAAGTGAGCCCGCAAATTGTATATTTCTTCAGGGGCATACTCAAATTGACGATAGCGTTCTAATTCATCCTGAAGCTCTTCGATATCATCGGCCTGGCGATCTATCTTACCATCCTTATTCGCAATTCTCCGATAAAGATTCTACACTAAATCCTTTTCGATATCCCACTTCTTCTTCATAATCCTAAACTCCGAAGAAGCATATAAACCTATACTAGCTATCTCGGCTAAAAGAAGGAGACCCGACTCAAGATACTGGCACGATAAACTCAATCAACTTAAGCTAAGACTATGGAATTATAACATACCTTCGGCATCGGAGAGTTTTATTTCCAGCTCGCGCGCGCGACGTTTTTCGTTCTGCAATTGAAGATGGAGAGATTCCACCTGCTGCCTTTCCCTAAGACGATTGACAGCATCCAACCGTACCCGATTGAGAATCTGATACAAGTAAACAAGTTAGAATGATAGGAGATGACAAGGAATAAACCAAGGGCAAGGCGTCACCCAAACAGGCTGAGTCACTCACCACAGTATTAAGATTCTAAGCTATATCTCCGTACAGGGACATGACAACAAGCATTTGCTCATCAGTATACGCACCAAAGTCGGGGGAAGTCAGCGCTCCAAGAGAATTCATGATAGGGCTTGAGACAGTAAAAGAGGTTTCAACGTTGGACGAGGACCCACCGGTAATCTTGGGCAGACGATGAAGTACTTCTGATTCAGCATTAATAGTTTTTCCTAGCTCGGGCGCCTTCAGGGATTCTTGTTTGTCGGCCAATTCAGGATTAGCGACCACCTCAGGACCAATATTCTCGCCCATCACCCGATAAATCCTCTCCGAATATGTCATCTTCATCGGGGATATCGAAGATTGGTTTCTTCCTTGGATGTGGCTTAACAACAACATGCTTGCCCCTGTGAGGATTACGTATAAGAGGTTGAGGGTCAATCTCCTTCACATCGGCTTCATCACCGTCACGCCTAGGGAATTTCTGCACAAGGCTTCTCTTCAGAACATGTGAAGGAAAAAAACAGGGGCAAATACATGTACTTATAATAAAAACACTGTGTTTGTTACCTTCCCCTGGTCCTCCTCAACCCTTGTGCTAGTACCCCTTTTCCTCGACGATGCGGCATCCTAGGTAGAGTCGCCCTGAGGCTTTAACGACTGCAAATATCAAACCCGTGTAAGAACCAACAAGTTAGAAATTAAGGAAAGTAGAAGGAGACACATACCTTATCGGCCATGTCGTCGTTAACTACCCAGAAAGGATAGGGCTCGTCCGGAAATGAAGGCGACGGAAAGCTACCATGTAAAATAGGACCTCGGACAAGGAGCGAAACTCGGGGATAGATTGGATCATTGGTGTGATGGGGTCGCCTGTTAGAACCTTGGCCCATGGGATCAGCATCCAGCATCATACTCTCAACACCCTTGGGCATAATTCTGTGACGATGCGGACTGGCAGAAAAACCGGAAAGATCACCGTTGGTTGAGGTACCGGCTCGATAGTTGATAAGGAAATTGGCAACGGTATACTCAGGAGCGTCCTCGGGCTTATAGGTTGACCATTCAGCGGTGGAGCCACGACCATCTCGGCGATTTCTCCACTTATCCATAATGTGAAAAGTGTTGCCAGTCCACTGAGAAAGAGCGCGATAAGGCTTGAGCTGGGAGAGAATCTCATAATAGAAAGGGCTATCAGGATTGTACAAGGGGAGATGAAGTCCTAGCTCTAGATGGACCTGAGTAATGACCACGGACTCATCCGACTGCTCATACTTATCCACGTCGAACTTCTTCAAGAGGATGTTTTGTCCCGAGATCAGGGTAACTTCGTAATTTTGAAGATCGTACTTCTCTTTCAATTTCTTAATGAACTCTTCATCAGAGATATCTTTCCCCCTTTTCTCGGACCTGCACGAAATAGAAGAAGAATCATCAGGAAAGATAGATTTCATGGCGCGATCATCGTACTTAGAGGGACTATCAAACGAAAACAGGGAAGCAAGGGAAAAAGTATCAATCTCGGAAAAAACATCATCAACACACCTTTTATCAGTCATGGAGGGAGAAGAAGCCATGGACGCGAACAGTGCAGAACTCGAAAATCGATAAAGGAGGTTGGGACGACGAAAATGTAACGGCAGCTACTGTAGCACTCGGAGATGAAGAGATGAAGGAATAAAATCTAGAAGTCTAGGGTTTACTGAGGTTGAAGATGATGAAGAATCTCGAAAAAAAAGTTGCAGCGTCTGGAGGCTAAAAAATAAATGGTGAAGAAGAAGAAAGAGAATAGGAGATGGACTATTTAAAGAAGAGAAGTTGTAACCGGCGCCGACGGTTACAGGTAATAAAGTGGAGTTAGTGGGGGACTACATGGAGGAAATCTCGGCATGAACGAGGACGTGGGAAGCGGGGATGACTTTCGTCCACTCATGTCCGCCACACGAGAAAAAGAAGGGGCATAAATGTAGGTGTAGATTATCCACATGGCTAGGTGGCAACATCTTAAGCTATGATGTACCTAACGATGAAGAGACGAGAAGCACGGGATAAAGAATGGAAGGCGCGGGAATTAAGGGACCACGTGGTTCGGACATGACCACCATACAGCTGTCGAACAAGACTTGACCCCAGAACCCTGACAAAGATGACAGGCGAGACGCGTTAACCAAATAGATAAGAAGATACAAGTTATATCGGCCAACTGGAAGGGTGACATCATACCAAGGTCGACTCGGGTCAGGAAACGCGGAGGAACCAGATTACGTCGGCCACGTATGCAGAAGGGTAGGAGATGCGAGTGGGTCCAACACATAACTTCAAGATGGATAGATTGTGACTAACACCCTAGTTTGGTTGTATGCACTCTCCCCTATAAATAGAGAGACTCGTATCCAAGAGAGAAGGTTGGAAATTTTGGAGAGAGACTAGGAATCATTCTAGAAAAAGAGAGTGGTGAACTATTCTATCTTGTAAGAAAGAGAGTTAAACTTGGAGAGAACATCATTGTAACACTTCAAAGTAATAAGATACATCTTTCACCCCAGTGGATGTAGGCAATCATACCGAACCACATATATCCTTGTGTCTATCGTCATTTCCATACTTTCATTTGCATGAGTAGAAGATTTCTATCCTTTGGATGTAGGTTGTAGTAAAATGCATCTACATATACCTAGTAATAATATAATAAATAGGCGACAACTTTATTTATTTTTGGCAATCCACTTGCCTAAGGTGGTACTATTTTTCATGTATGTTCGCTTCCAATACAAAACCTATATATTTCTCGCTTCAAAGCCAATTGTTATATTTTTTTAGATGACTTTTCATTCAGATGTGAATGTTCAACTTGAGTGAGTAGTCTGTGTTGTATATTTTCATAAATATTTTCCGCTATCTTGGGGGGCGTATCACCTTAGCAAAGTGCTAGACAACGTCTTGTAGAAATTTTTCTGGTTTTGGATTTCAAAACCTAATTTCATTTTCCAGAAATTTCTACAAACACGTCTCTTACCATTAATGGATGTCGTTTAAACTTTCTGTTGGACACGAATAAACATCTCCAATAGACATGAAATCATCTTTAAATGACGAAGGATTTCTACCATTTCAACACATCAAAAAATCTTTTTATTTTTTCCTCTTCTCTAAGCATCATCGGATTCTAAATATTATGTGTTCTTGGTTGGGTCAAGGGAGTATAACTCTTGAATCCAACAACATTTTTAAGGCTTCATCGTATCCTGAAAGCATTATTCTATTGACCAATTGTACTCGCAAAATAACTATAAATGGTTGAAATATTTGCTCAAAAGAATCGCAAGACTTTGATGTTCAGTGTTACAATTCTTTTATGTTCTTCATTTTCACCCTCTTGTACCAAATTTCCAATTGTCTGAGTGTCGTAACAATATTGCAATTTGGTAAAGAGGGGGTATAACAACCACACCCAATATTTCGCTTAGCAATCTGTATGGAAAAACTCCAATATAATTCCAATAGAATCAACTAGAAAGTCAGACTTAATCAATGGAAATATATCCAAGAGTTATATCTCTGTATCACAATGTAATCAACAAATCAAACAGATAGAAATCCACGAGCCTGATTATTATGTGAAACAACTTGAACAGTACCAAAGACCAATGTTCAAGTGTCAATCAATATAATCAACAATCAAAGGTTGGATTCTCTAATTGATTGAACTACGCATAACCTATGATATTTCTATTATATAAAAAAATATTATGCGGAAAATAAATAAGATAGACACCAGAAATTTTGTTAACGAGGAAACCGAAAATGTGGAAAAACCCCGGAACCTAGTCCATATTTGAACACCACACTGTATTATGCCGCTACAGACACTAGAACACTCCAAGTTAACTTCAGACTGGAATGTAGTTGAGCCCTAATCAATCTCACACTGATCAAGGTATTGTTGCGCTGCTTATGTCTCTGAATCCCAGCTGGACTCTACGTACTTTATTCCCTTAGCTGATCTCACCCACAACTAAGAGTTGGTACGACCCAAAGTCGAAAACTTAATAAAAAATATGTCTCACACAGAAATGTTTATTGTATAGATAAATATGTCGCCCACAAATAAATCTATGAGTTTTGTTTCGTCTTTTGATAAATCAAGGTAAACAAGAACCAATTGATATACCAGACTTATATTCCCAAAGAACATCCTAGAAATATCAATCATCTCACAATAATGTTAATCGTATGGTAGCGAAACAAGATATTTCTGACTTGACTCAAAAATAACTTTCTCACACGAGGTGATTGCAATGTAAAAGTTATGGTATCCAATAACTTTCTACTCAAAAATAACACCGAAGGAGTGCTGATACATGTGCAATGGCCTACTTTCTTGAGGAGAGTAGTCGGAGAGCATGGAGTTATCGATATTGATGGAGAAGATGATTCCGTTGCCTGTAGAAGTAAAAGTAATGGGAGAGCATCCAAAGAGGAGGCAAAGAGAAAAGTTGTTTCCAGTATGTTGAGAGATTTTGTCTTAAGACAGAAAAAAAAGGATAAAGAAAGAATGTTGATTTGAAAGCAAGGGAAGAAAGGCTGGATCTTTTGGTTTATCTTTGAATTTAATTTTCCATTTTCTGTTATCCCAGGGTAAAGATTGAAAGTAATAGTTGTGTTCTTTGCCTTTCTGAGAGTTGTTTTTGTTGATTTGTTTACCAATATTTTGAGAGAATTCAAATAGACTAGTGGATTTTATTTTTGGGTTAAGAGATGTTTGAGATTGTTGATTATTGTTTTGAAGGTTCAAGTTATTTGATTGGTTGGGTTGTTAAAACTGTGGTAGTTGTTTCAGAGATTGATAGATTGGTTACTGTTTTTGGTGTTCTTGTTACTTCTAGTGTCTGAATCGGATTTTATATTTTCATTGTCCTGATGTCTGACTTGACTCATATCATAATCAAAAGTTTTCTATAATCACACTTTTGAGTAGTATTTCAGCCAAATTCAGATACAAAGAGTCTGATTCTGATGGGTCGATTATATTTGAAAAAAGTAAACAATTTGTTCCTTGATCACTTAAATAAAATATCACTTTTCAGGATAAAAAAAAAAAAAAAAAGGATAGAAGACTTGTTTACTAGTGTTTTCCGATCAAATGCACATGTACACTTCAACAAGGACCAAAGCCTAAACTTACACCAACTTTCACAATGACGCAACTAGGCCATGGCTTTATTTACATTTTTGGCAATCCTTAATTCTCTTTGAGGGTGTTAGCATATAACTTTAGAAATAACTTTTCGACTTCTAAAAGCAAAAAAAATCAAAAGTTAAGTTGAGATTTTTTTTTTAAAATGACTTCTAACAGAAAAATTTAAATAGCAGATTTTGATACTACTACAAAAGTTACATTTTGACTTCAAGAATCAAAATAGTTAGAATTTAATTTCGGTACACAATTTCGGAAGGTGTTTTTGCTCTTGACTTTGGAGATTGAAGCAAAGCACCCTCTTAAGTTTTTGAAGTAATTTTTTTTTCGCTCTTATGACTTTTAAAGTCGACTTCTGTTATGAGTATCCAAACACTGTCTTAGGGTTTTTTTGGTAAAACAATGAACTTCATGTATGTTGGCATCTACCAGATAACCTATTGTTCTAACTTTCAAGATAGTTGCGTACATTCTGTGATGGCACCATTCCATTATGAAGATTCAAGTAGAGTTAGCAGTCATATTGAGTGTGACAACAATACTGCGAAATGTTGGAGGAGCTGATGTGCTATTTGGACGAGATTTCATTTTGGACTTGGCAAACCATGAAGGGGCTCAGGAAAAAGTTGCAGGCAGTGAAGGTTCAAATGGATACTAGGCCTATTTGAACAAAATTATCAACTATTTGCGGTGCCCAACTACAACTAGTTTTCACATTTTAGTTAATACTCCCTCCGTCCAAGTTTACTTGACTAAATTGGATTTTGCAAAAACTTGAAAGAAATTCAAATTACTTCCACATACTCCATCAATCTTCCAAATTACTTGTTTCATATACAAGTTTTGGCATCCTATTTTTTGTTTGTTTCTTGATAATTAGAAAATTTTAGTGGGAAATATATAAATCTTTTGGTACAAATTTGCTAAAAAAAACTCAATTTAAGCAAGTAAACTTAAATAGAGGGAGTAGTACAATAATCATCGTCCGTAATACAGAAAACAAATGTCACTCAATTTCTTCACTTTAATAAAAAAACTTATTTCTCTCTCTAAAATCGTTGTGACATGGGATGCGTGCTTAGTAATTAACTATTTTTCCTGGTTTACCCGGAGTTTCCCCTGAGCTAGTAGCTATGGAAATATAAGGTTTGTAGTCATTTCTCTACAATATTTGTGCTAATACTCTTGCATTTTTTGCAGGGTATTCATTTTCGGCGGTTCTAGCTTCTCCATGCTTTTTCAACTCTTGATGTTCTTTCTATCCATTGATTTTCCTTGTTTTAATCCAAACAGTTTTGGTCTGAATTAGTGGTTGAGTCAATTAAACCCTCTCTTTCCTCGCTTTCATACCTGTGTACCCTTCAACCCCATCTACCTTCTTAATCCATCCCTGTACGTTGTACCTCAACGGCTCCAGGTCGCATCCCCATCCTTCTCTCTTCAGCCTTAACTCTCATTCTCATTCCTTTCCCTCGCTTTCCCAGATCCTCTTAAAACTATTCACATCCCAACCACCTTATTCTACCAGTTTATTCAAGTCTCGCTAGATGACTATCAATCCCTGTCCCCTGCTGCCTTTAATGGATTTTACCTAGACCCTGATTACTTTCTCTTTAGTCTTCTTCCTCTCGAGAGTCAATGAGATAGAATTATGGATCTGGATTTTTACCCTGGTAAAAATGCTATCCTTTCAGTGGTGCAAGAAAATCAAAGATTACATTCTCAACCAATCCTATGGATGCATCAATATGTCAACAAATTTACAAGTAGATGAATTAGCTGATAAGCTTAACAACAACCTGAATATAAACAGGGAATTAAAACTCTCTGCAAAAAATGTGGAAGACGACAGAATCAAAAGCAAAACTCTAATACTTTCAAAAATCAACTGTGAATTCAAGTTCAGCAAGGAAAAAGCCAAAGATATTGTTCAAAAAATATGGAAGCTAGAGTATGTTCCAGAATTTACCCTAAAAGAAAATGAAAAAAATATCTTCACTTTTGGTCTCAGAACTCAACAAGAAGTATAAGTTGCACTACAAAGGAACTTATGGATATTAGATTTATGATAAGAAACAAGATCAAGATGAAATAGAAAAACAAAGATTAAAGTGGTTCGGTCACTCGACCTACATCCACTGATGAAACCCGTAGGGATGATTGTTTATTGATCAAAAGTAATACATACTGAGATATCTTTACACTTACATTATGTTTCCTATTTATAGGAGTAATAGGAATCAGTACACCCTAAGACTAGATAGATTAAGCTTATCTAACTAGATTACACAATCTTGTTACTGACTTGGTATTCTTGTTACTGACCTGGTTTTCCAATCTTGTCATTGACTTGCTGGCATGCCATATATTCCAACAATAGAGCTATGGTCAATTTATGCTAGTTGTACAAGAATAAATTTATGGGGTTGCACCTGAATATGTTAATATGGATATAGTTACCATGTGGGCTCGACTTCTAAATCTCTCACCTGAGATAACTATAGCACCAATCCCATATGATATAACAAGTAGTATGGCCACATGTCTCATGGTTGAATATCCTGTTACAAGTGAACTCACCCTAACCTGTCCTCGAGATCTTGTTGAGATCAATGTAAATGCAAGGTTATGGGATCATATACTACTTTGAGAAACCAGAGAAGCTAAGGGTCAATCTTTTCTTTGAGAAATTCCTCAAAGGATTTTACAAGCAGTGCCGAATCATGAACCACCCAAGGAAGAAATATTCAATAAAGTGCCTCATAGAAGAATGTCGTGATCCATTATTAGCTGTACAAATGGAGATTGAAGAAGATGCAAGATTTGTTGAAGAACAACTGGAAGAAATAACAGACTCTTTCACAGGATCTGAAAAGAGCCAATGGTCACTGAGATAGTAAGATACAATCCCCCTTGATGCAGATGGGTAACGAGCCAATGGTCACTGAGATAGAAGCAACATAACCTACACAAGCAAGTTTCAAAGTTGGTATCTCGCTACATGAATCAATGTTAGATGGTAGTGAAGGATCGACATCAAAAACACAAGCATCTGAGGGTACTGAGGCCTTACCAGCATCCAAACTGCAGAGATCGGATAGTGAAGTGGATAGGAGGGGAGATTATAGAGAGATTTTTAACTTCGGCTTCGTGCATGGACCCCCATCACCAATGGATTTAGATAAACTAACAACTTTTGCTTCTAAATCTCTACTTCGGATAGCTACATCGAACATCCCCCGGGATTCGAAAAGTTTCGAAAACGAGTTATACCAACAAAGAGAATCAATCTAAGAAATATATTGGGAAGCACACGAGTTCCATCTTTGTCTTCGATTTCAACAAGAGAGACTTCTCTATAGCCTATGGAGGAAATTGCTTTTTATATGGAAGCAAAGGGTAAAACTACTCTTGTAAGAGACAAGGAGACTGGAAAGAAAGAATACAAATTTGAAGAATCTTTGAAACAAAAAGAAAATCAAGGTATCACTCATTTGGCTCACCAAACTGGAACTGCAACTACCCAAGAAGAAATCACTAACTCCGAAATAGATCAAATAAAGAATGAAATTGGAAAACTTACCACTGTAATGGGAAACAAAGGAGCTGCTGTTACTGATAGCTGCAGAAAGACAAGTCTGCACAGGAAAAAGAAGCAAACTTTTAGAGTATAGCTCAGTTGAACCCACCAAGCATTAGTATGTCAAGTTTGGTTGTCATATTTTAGTGAATCAAAACTCAATTAAAGAGTCACTTGGTTATGTACTATAGACAACTTCGTATAGGTTAGGCTAGAAAGATTAGAATTATGAGACATACAAGTATTACTCAGAGACTTGAAGAATGTAAAGAAGTAACAAAGTACGTCGATGACATCATCCTTCCTCTTGAGGTTAGTAATATTGTGGCTTGAATTGTTTCATTCCTAACTATCTTTCAGGTAGACATAGTATTAAGGAAGGATGATGTCGTCGATGAAAACATAACTGCGAAGATGTGAATGATTATAATCTAGTAGACATAGTATTAAGGAATTAGAATACGAAGTATAATGCTTATATTTTGAACTTCGTATATAAGACATCGACATAATCATATGAATGTTATTGTGATTATGTGTATAGGTGTGGGTGAAGATTTCGTCCTAGCGAGGAAAAAATATTTACATTCGTTTAAAGGAAGTACATTCATAAACTTGTTTTATGAATCGAAAGGAAAATCACTAGGCTTATTGGTATTGTTATTCATTGCGTATCTTTGGATTAACAATATGTGTGAGTTAGTAGAACCAATCTTAACTTGTTATGTATCTTGGTAAAACTAGTCACAACGCATGACTTATGAATTGGTATGACTTTTATTAGTGCAACCGATCCTAAGTAATCACCTAAGATGACATGATCGATTATTGTAATTAGTGTGACCGATCCTAGTAATTGGTGTAACTGATCCTAGTAATTGGTGTGACCGATCACAAACGAGTGTGTAATCGATCCTTGTAATTGGTGTTATAGGTCATGCTGGTAATTGGTGTAACCCATCTTGGTAACTGGTGTGACCGATCAAAAGTAATACCATGAAAATATGGTAACCGGTCCTGGTAATTGATGTAACCGATCCTGGTAACTGATGTAACCGATCCTGGTAACTAATGAACCGGTTACAGTAACCATATTAAGGTAGAACCGATCCTTGTGTTTTGTAGAACCATAAACCCATGATCAGTGTATTGATATTTGATCAATCACATAGTTCTTGGAAATCAGATGAACCAATTCTAAACTTGTTTGGAAGTATGGTATAATCGGTTCCAAGATTGTAAATATGAAAAAGGATTTACAAAGAAATAAGATGTCAACATACTTTGAACATGTTCAGTAACTCTTATCTTTTATTGTTGAAAGATATTGCTTAATAACTCAAGGAGATCTCGGACGAAAATAAGTTGAGAATATTTAATTTAATTATTAAGGTTGTTAATTTTATATGCTTTTAATTACCAGCAATTAAAATGCATATCTCTGGAAAATAAAAATTAGTAATGTGCATTTACTAATTGGAGATTTTCTAGTAGGATTTCGTTTAATTTTGGACAGATCATTTCTAGGAATTATGAAAACTGATTTAGGAATTTATTACATATCTTGAGAATTTCGGTTTTGGAAATTCCTTGGTGTCCAAACTTATTTGGTCTATAAATACCCAAGTTTATATTTCGATCAAACTATCCTAAGAGCCAGCAAAACTACCATACTTATATTCCCAAAGAACGGCCTAGTAATATCAATCACCTTACAATAATCTTAATCGTATGGTAGCGAAACAAGTTATTGTGGAATCACAAACGATGAGACGAAGATATTTGTGACTACTTTTTATCTTTCCTATAAGAGATTAAATCTCAAGCAAATCTTAAAGAAGATAATACTCAATACGATAGAAAACAACAAGATCAGAACACACAACTACAGAGAAAATAGTCAGGGATGGCTTCACAATCCCAATGAAGTCTTTAAGTCGTTAACCTACTGGGTTTTGAAAAAACCTAAGGTTAAAGGAGAATCGACTCTAGTCGCAACTAGTATCATACATGAGGTGCGGGGATTAGGTTTTCCAGTTGCTAGAGTTCTGCCTTATATAATTTTCAAATTAGGGTTTGCAATAAATGTTACCTTGGTAACAAAGCATTCAATATTGACAGTTAGATGAAAACCTGATTAGACCGAAGCTAATATCTTTCAACCGTTAGATCGACTTAGCTTGTTACACACAAATGAAAAGTGGCTTCATTTAGATATGAGTAACCGTACCTAAACGTGTACACCTTTGTTAGCTCAACAATAGTTAACCGAAGTCAGCCATATGAACACTTTCATATCAACCTTGTTCATCTTAACCATAACTAGTTCAAATGAATCAAATGAAACTAGTTCTAGAGTTATTCAATTGTTTATATTCTCATAGAAGTATACAAGACACAATTGAAACAAAATCGATTTTGATTCACTCAAATCAATTCATGAACATTATAGCCACAGTTTGCAAAAGATTGCATTCCTTATTATATAAATGTATTAGTTCATGAACAAACCGATTTTAGAACATAACCTACTCAAGTATGCATACGGGTACGCATACCTAAGTGGCCGGACTAAGTTTGGGTTCGTTAGTATGCGAACGGGTACGCATACCTTCTAAACTCAGTTGAATTTCCGGAACTTGAAGCTCATGCCAGTACGTATACCGGTATGCATACTAAGTTCCCGGACTTTCATTAACCAAACAGTATGCATACGGGTATGCATACTATGGTTCCCGGACTTGCAATAGTTAGCAAACAAGTACGCATATCGTACTATATCCATTCATGGTTATTTGTTCTAAACTCCCATTTCAATCATTGAAACATTCTTGGAAGACGACAATAGCTGTCTCACACAAACTGTTATCTACAAAGTAATTTTAAGTGATCGAATGACCAATACGAAACATTCTGAGTCTATATCAAATGACTGTCTCACACAAAAATTTAACATGTTACAAGGCGATTTTCACATGATCATCTTTTGACTTTCGTCAAGAATATAAGATGAACTTGGTTAAAGCGAAATCTTACTAGCACATATTTCGATAAATATGTAAGCGAGTTAAACTTAGCTCGAAACATCAAATGTGTATAATCGAAGTCTATATAGCTATACGACTTTTGTCTCAAATAGAAGTTGGAGTAGATAGACTTTTGAGTGATAGATAAGTTCAAGTCTCCATATACCTTTTGTGGACGAAGTTCCACATGCTCCCCTTAGTAGTTCTTCGTCTTCAATTGATGTACATCTTGAAGTCTAATGCTCAACTACACTTTCTATCCTAATCCGAGACTTAGCTATAAGTAGACTAGAAATCAAGACTTCTAGTTTTGGCAACTAAACTTAACAACAAGATTGAGATAGCAATGCTTGCGAGTTCGACCGAGCAGTTCTCTAACAAAATAAAACAACTATAATCAATAAAAAAACTTCCTAGCTAAAGTAGGCACTAGAGGTTGGTTGCTCGTTAAATGTACCGCATTCAACATACGTCCCAATCGACATTGCATCTTGGAAGGTCCTCAATATCTTAACAAAAATCATCTTTAGCTTAAGATTTTTAAGATGTAGCTATCAAAATTTAGACTTGCTTGTAACAATACTTTGCAATAAAATAAATCGGCAAAGTAATAAAATAAATGAATTTATGAATTGTCATGAATAGGTCAACACTCTATAAGAAATTTTATGAAAACTTTGTCCATATTCGTATATATCTCGATACAACTATTACATTCTATATTTAAAATCCTCATGATTCGTTGAATAAGAAATTAGCACTAATTGAAGAATTAGGTTTTCCAAACTACAATTTTTATCTGGAATCAATAAATTAACAATTGCAATCAAATTAGATGATAAGGATATATTGAACTTATCCTTTAAATCGCTTTCAATGTTGAAAACTTTGCCGAAATTGAATCTCATCAACATTTCTCCTCGATTTCGACGTAAAAGAGTAGTGATGATGATAATTTAAGTTTTCTAGAGTTGAGTCAACTTGAATGAGTGTCTGTTTTGATACTCTGATTTACAGAATTGATAGTGAGAAAGATTGTTTTAGGATTTTGCTCTACCCAGGGAGATGTTTCGATGTAGTTTACCAAAAGAAAAAGAACCCGAAGTCTTGAACTATAGAGAAGAAATATGAGATCACGTTCGCATGGGTGTTTTCGACATCATAAAATATTGATTTAGACTGAATCGTTAATATTGATTTAGACTGAATCGTTCGAAAAAAAGGATTAACTCGTTCTATATTAGGTGAATTAGGACCTCCTAGCACTAGGCTTGAGAGGAGAGGACTATAGTGTCTAAAGCCCAACTAGTTTGGGATTAAACGTTAATTCCTAACGCAAAGAAAGAGAGAGCTTGAGTTTAGAAATCCCGACTCTAGTAGGACTCAAATTAGCAGTCGTTGAATTCTATAAATAAGGGTCTGTATAATGCGTGTTCATCAATTCAATTCTTTATTCTCTAGCTCTAGCAACAGAAAAAACTCTCTGAAAAAAAATGGAAGATAATGGCGAGGGCAGGAAGATTGAAGCGAGTCCCATGAGCAGTAAATTGAGGTGGGATATAATACTTGCGTTTATAACTTCATCAGATGATGATGCTTTCTTGAAGAAATTAACAGGTAGTAAATTTGAGGTGGGATATATTCTTTATTCTCTAGCTCTAGCAACAGTTGAAAAAAATGGAAGATAAACAGGAAGATTCGAGTCCCATGAGCAGTAAATTGAGGTGGGATATAATACTTGCGTTTATAACTTCATCAGATGATGATGCTTTCTTGAAGAAATTAACAGAGGAAAAGGAAAAAATAAAAATAAAAAACAATAAAGATGAGGATTACGAAGATAAACAGATTGTTAAATTTAAGAAGATGGGTTTACGTTCTCTTGAAGGTGTGCAGTGTTTTGTTCAAAGGGAGTTTGAAAGAGTAATGATGAATGAGGTTGACGACCAAGGAGTCTTTCCCTTGAACACGCCCATCCAGAAAAAGAAAAGAACATTGCCCAGGGAAGATGAAGGGAGTAATGATAACACCGCGGTTCCTAATTACATCCGAAAGACTACCATTACTACTACCATTCAATGTCTTCAAGGGAGTTCTTCTACATCTGTCAAGTATCAAGTGGAAGAAGAGAACCGCATATTACAAGGCCGTCGTCAGCAACTTGAGAATGATCAACTGAATAAGCAAATAGCGAACAAGTTCAAAAGACGACGCCAGGTAGAGAGACAACCGGCACAGGCGCCAGCACCAGAACCAGAACTAGAACCGAAGAGCAAAAAAGTGCGCAGGGGGTTTCAGGCTGCAAAGTTGCCGCCGGTACCGCAGTCGATTCCTGGTAACATAAAAGAAGAAATCGATGGAGTTCATGGTACAAATATAACGTGGTTATCAGAGAAAGCTCTAACCAAAAGTGACATTAATAAAGGCCTGAACAGGCTATTTCTGCCAAGTGATTGCTACGCCTTGTTAGATAGCATCATGACAGACGATGAAAAGAATACATATGTTGTATCAGAGAAGAATGATAAGGGATTGAAAACTAGATTGATTGATCCAAATCGAAATACTTGGGATATGGATTTCAAGTACTGGCCTAGTCTTAGCAAAAACGTTTTTACAGGGCCTAACTGGAAAAAATTGGTTGCCAGCTTCGCCTTAGTTCCTGAAGATAAGGTGCAGATCTGGTGTTTCCGTGTACCTGTTGGTCCAGATATGAAACTGTGCTTTGCCATAAACATTGTCAGACCACCAGCAGAAGCAGCACCAGCGATGGATGAAATGTAATCTAAGAATATGATTTTCTTCTTAGTATCGTCATTGGTATGCTTTCACTTATCCGCAATACTATTATAACAGAAATTGAAAATCTTTGTTTTTACTTCCTCTTTTTTATCTGCAATTTGGGAGATTATAATTTTTTGGGGTAATTTGCATTACCTCCCCTAAAAAGATTGGTAATTTTCATTACCTCCCCTAAAAGAATACTGTGTGTTCTTGGGTGGGTCAAGGGAGTACAACACTTGAATCCAACAACGTTTTTAGGGTTTTATCGTATCTTGAAAGCATTATTCCATTGACCAATTGTACTCGCCAAATATCTGTAAATTATCGAAATATTTGCTGAAAAGAATCGCAAAGCTTTGATGTTCAGTGTTACAATTCTTTTTTGTTCTTCATTTTCATCCTCTTGTACCCAATTTCCAACAGTCGAGTGTGGCAACAATATTGCAATTTGTTATAGGTTGTAGCTTGTTTTTGTTGGCAAAACAATGAACTTCATGTATGTTGGCATCCACCACATAACCTATTGTTCTAACTTCCAAGCCAGTTGCGTACATTCAAGTAGAGTTAGCAGTCATGATGAGTGTGGCAACAGTAGAGCAAAATGCTGGAGGAGCTGCTGTGCTATTTGGATGAGATTTCATTTTGGACTTGGCCAAACCATGAAGGGGGCTCTGTACTACCTTTACTAATAATGCAACCTTTACACCAGTTGCTGGGGAGCAATCAGTGAGAATTTCTACGAGCAGGAACTTGCATTCTTTTCTTCTTTTAGGATCCGAGCACCATTCAAACGGTTTCCACTCTTTATAAAGGGCCCATACTTCACCTTCTCGTGGATAAAGCTCAAACAATTCTTTTGAATAATGGTATTCTCGAAACGACGAGACCAAATGTGAGAAAACTATGGCGTCACATTTGTTTATCTTATTATCATTATCCAGCTTAAAGAACCCACAAGAAACAGGCAAACCTGCCTCATGCCATTTTTTCTCATCTGGGTTGATAGGAGCAGGTCTCAGCCACCTAAGATACAGATTGCTAAGATACAATCTGTAAGCTTTTTCGGCGAGCCCCAAAGCGGATTGAATATCCGGAAACTTCTTCTTAATGGATTCCAAGGTTCCGATCAGTTCTGTGTAATTAAGTTCTATGTAAGACTCATCATCTGTCTTGTCAATCTCGAGAACCGAGCACCAATCAATTCCACTCCCTCGAGACTCAGCTGCACATGCTATGTCACATACTTTTATCATCTCATTTATATATTCAAGTCCTGGATACGCAGCGCATCCCGTGCATCGATTAGCTTTTTCCTAGCACCAACATAATCATTAATGCAAGCGTTCTTCGAACAGCTGCTACCATCTCAACCTTCATCCTCCTCTAATTCACAAAAGTCCCAAATTTTATACCTCGATCAATCTTACAAAACCTACATTGCCCAATACAACAAATTGCTAAGCATAAAAAAAGAATCCCATTTTGGAAAATTCAAGAATTTCTAAAACCGAATCTTCAAGAATTCCTAAACCCCATTTTGGAAAATTCAAGAATTCCAGAAACCCATTTTGGAAACTTGAAGAATTCCTGAAACCGCATTTTGGCAAATTGAAGAAATTCTACAAGCCCATAAGTAGAAAATTTAAGCACTGTAAAACCCTTCAATTTTAAGCTCAGAAGCATACTAGAATTCCCTAGTTTAGATGATGATAGCATGAGAAAGGTTTAAAATTTTAAAACCCTTCTGTTCTAATTAAGTTCAGCTAAGGACAAGAACCGCAAGAAATGTAAAAATGAGGAAGAAAGAGGGACTTACTGAAGCTTTCCTGCTAGTGAAAGGAGGAGGAAGAAGTAGAAGGACCGAGAGCAGCATCAGCAGTAGTGGGCGTTTCACTTGTCTCAATGCCCTTAATAATTAGGGCAAAGATTGGAACTACTGACCTCAGGATAAAAGGTTAAATCCCAACTAGGGTTAACTTAACCCAGTTGGCAAGGACCTGGCTTTCAAACATAGGAATTTCACATCTTCATTAACAGGACAGCAGAAAACAAAAGAACTACAACCCAGAAAACAGTCCTGGAAAACAAACTGTTGAGGTAATTGGATGTGATTCATTAGTTAGGGTTACACCAGCTTAACAAAATCCAAAATACAAACTCAATGCATTTTTTATTTTATTTTCACAATCTCTGTACCTCCGAAAGAAAAGAATGTCATTGTTGGAGTTGGATCAGATTCGGCATTGCAGTTATCGGAGCAGATGTAGAATTTTGGTGCTTAATCCTGGAACTGTCGCTCAACTCTGCAGCAACCGTATCCACAGAAACATCCTCAGGTATTGATAAAGGGTCAAGATCGAGTACCGTACCTGAAAACAAACCCTTCATGTCACCTGCAGACCTAACTGGGATATTATGAGAAAACCCTAACAATTTGCTAGCAGCAATTTGATAAGAGAGGCCACTCCTCCGAAAGATGGTATTATACCCTACCACCTTTACTAATGATGCAACCTTAACACCAGCTGCGTCCGAGTAATCACTGAGAATTTCTACGAGTAGGAACTTGCATCCTTTTCTTGTTTTAGGATCCGAGCACCAATCAAAAGGATTCCACTCTTGATAAAATGCCCATACTTCACCTTCTTGTGGATAAAGCTCAAACAGTTTGTCTGAATAATGATATTCTTGGAACGATGAGACCAAATGCGAGATAACACCGATGTTACATTTGCCTACACTATCAATCTTAAAGAACCCGCAAGAAACAGGCAGACCCGCTTCATGCCATTTATTCTCATCTGGGTTAGTAGGAGCAGGTCTCAGCCACCTAACATACAGTACCTGTTCTGCGCAATCTGTTTCCTTCTTATAGCAACTTTCTATTCCAATAATTTGAGCATACAATCGAGGCATTTTTTCTTGATCGTAAACAGCCAAAAACTGACCAACTGCAAATACTTCAGCCTTTCCATCTTTACTAAAGTCATACAATTCTAGACTAGGTTCCATGTGCACCATGGCTTTCATTGGGTTCTCAGATACTCCAGTCTTGTTTATAGCAGTATCCGAGATCCTTTCATTTCCAACCAGCCTGACATAGTCACTGTCAGTATAAATATCTTCAGCCACGTTCTCTTTGTCAACCAACTTATTAACTGCATCATCCGAGTAACTTGCACTATTTCCACATTCAGACACATTCACCATAAATCCACCCAAACTTCTTACCCTCTTCAAGGGATGCTCCTCTGAGTTGCATATCAATCTACTTTTCTCTGATTCCTCGGTGACAGTTCTCTTAGTCCCATAAGAACTTTGTGAAGTAAATCCCCCTTTTATATTCACAATTTCCGAATGTGCAATGTCTAATGGCTTCACAGAACCACAAGCACCCAAGCTTGCAGCCCTTTTGGATTCAAACTCACTATAAACCTTTTTGATGAGCCACAAAGCTGATTGAATTTCCGGAAACTTGTTCTTAATTGGTTCCAAGGTTCTGATCAGCTCCGTGCAATTGAACTCTATTTCAGACTCATTGTCTGTTCTGTTAATTCCCCAAACCCATCCCCAATCAAGTAGATTCCCTTGAGACTTAGCTATACATACTATGTCACATACTTGTTTCAACTCATCAATATATTCAAGTCCTGGATCTGATGTCCGTGCCTCGAGTAACCTTTTCCTAGCACCAACACAATCATTGTGCTTCATTAGGCTTAATGCAACCGATCTTAGAATAACTGCTTCCATCTTAACCCTCGACAACTTTTTCTTAGAACCTCCACGCAATGCTTCATGGGATTCATGCACATTTGCAAGTAATTGGTCAATGCCAGTGATGCTGTTTACCAATTCTACACCTCTAACAGCACTTGCAGCAGTCACCGCAATAGCTGGTGGTTGATTCGGAGATATGCTTTCAAGAGGAACATCACATACTGGAGCCGGTTCAACTGAATCAACAATTTTTCCATCAACAGGTGTATCAACAACAACAGGAACAACAGCGTCTGACATGGTCGTCTTACTAGAGCTACTTGCGGCAGGCCTGTTAGACACATCATGATGAATAGCAACATCTCTCGCTATAACAAAAACATCTGCTATGGGTGAATTCTCATGGAATTCGATCATGCGTTTCAATTCTCTATCATTAGAAACCTTAATAAGTGTTTTTCCATGACTTGGAAGAATATACTTGATAGTCACAGTCTCAGGACTATAATTCCACAACGCAGCAAGCTCCAACTTGAAATCATCAAACTTGGTTTCATTATCGATGTCGATTGCATGAGCATCTTCACCACTACTAATGTATGTTAATGAACCATCATCTTTATTTTTCACAAACTCCCCCCCAGATTGACAAATAGTTATAAGTGTCTTATGCCCCATTTCCATTACCTACACATAAAAATCAAAAATTGGAATTTTCACATAGAAAATTTAATGATTTGAGGAAGCCCCATTTTGCAAAGGGCCAATTCAATCTACATTAAGCAATTATATTCAACACCATTTTGGCAAATTCTAGGTTAAAAGTTATATGCTTTTAATGGAAAGAAGAACTGCGAGAAACATAAAAATGAGGGAGAAGGAGAGACTTACAGGAACTTTTCTGATGTTTAACGAGGAGGAGGAAGAAGAAGAAGAAGAACAGGGAGCGGCATTCAGATTTCAGCAACAGTACTTTTCCAAATGAGTGAGCCCAAGAAAATATTTTCGGAATAAGTTAGGGCAAAGATATTGACCTTGAGAAATCTGGAAGCTTCTAAACGACTCTAAACCAAACTAGGGTAAACCCTATATGGTAGGACCTCGTATAGTTTGAGACCCAACCCATCCCACGGTTTCACCTAGTTTGTTTGGATCTATCTTGGGATCTGACTCGGACTAAGTCAGATGTCCAACCGTTTTCATTTTTCCTGATTAAGCAACTACTCTTAAGGTATTTTGGGTGGGGTGACCGACTCTTTTGTCATATATATACATCTGATTGAGTTCAAAAATCAGATATCAGATATCTGTTTTATTTTGAGACAGATTTAAATGTAATCAGCCAGGCATGAATTCCTTGATTACAGAACAAAAAATTCAAACACTTTTATTCGATTCCACTACGAAGATTTAGCTTGAGTTAGCAGCTATGAGTGTGGCAGCAGTATTGCAAATGTTGTGGCATATGAGGTTTTGCACTCGCCTACCCCACCTTTTCCGCATTCTTGTTGTTTAGTATTAAGTACCCGCCAAGCCTTCCTTCCCCTTTCCAGTTGAATACTGGAAATTCCTCCCGAATCTCGTAACTTGAAAGGGCTTTGGGAAAACGCTTGCAGCTAGTGGACGTCCAAATGAATATTGACACATTACATTTCTGATATCAATGTAAGGCTTAGGTCTAGTTCTTTTGCAACAAGTTTTATTTATTTTGTCTTGGATTTTGCCAATGACGATAAAGATTTTGGAAGGCCATATTGCTGCTCTAACTAAGAATTTAGATTCTATGCTTGGTAAAAAGAAAAAAGACCGACAAAAAGATATTATTTCCGTCTCACTAATAAGTGACCTACTTTATAACTAAAGATACTACTTCCGTCCCATTATTAAGTGACCTAGTTTATAACTAAATAATGAGACGGAAATAATTTTAATTATAAATTAGTTCACTTAATGATGGAACGGAGGGAATATTAAAGATCGCCAAAAGGCCACTAAAGCTTTGGAATCTATAGCAACCTACTTGGAAAATCAACAAAGTACAATAATGGTCACTGCAACCTACTTCGGAAATCAATAAACTAATGCGGAGAAGAATGCCGAGAAAGATGATACACAATATTCGATTGGGAATATAAATGGCCGCAATGGTAACAGTAGGACTGGTCTTGTCATCAGTCGAAGCCAGATTAATTTGACATTTCCAATAATATTCAACGAAACTGATCTGGAAGTATGTTTTTTTAAGGCGTAACAATATTTTAGTGTATAAGAGGCTAAAAAGGTAAGCATGATAGCTGCCTGGATTCTACATCTGTTGGAATTTTACGCATAATTCCTAATCAGTTGAATAGAAATAAGGGAACTATGCCAAGTGTTGGCAGCAGGTTATTACTTGGTTTCAAAAATAACCGGAACGGCTACGATGTGGTCGGGCCACATCATTTGAGTATGTGGCCCATCTTATTTGCTTGACACATATTGAAAAGTGTTAGTTTTCTTGTTATTTCGGGGGATTTAGAGGGGGGCTATTTTTTAGGGAACTAACTTTTCATGTCTTTTTAGAGAAAAAGTAGGAGTTCTTTTTTTGGTTAAAGCTAATTTAACATACGTGTAAATAAACAAAAAGGGGCCACATACTTAAACGATGTGGCCCGACCACATCGTATCCCGGGCGAAAAATAACCAACAAACAGTTCCTAACTTCCTGTTGTGCCTTCTCCGAAAGGGTTAGTGTCTATTTTAGGACTAGACAACAAACAGTTCCTAACTTCCTGTTGTGCCTTCTCCAAAAGGGTTAGTGTTTGTTTGAGGACTAGACGTGGTGCCTCTTCGCAGCAGACTCCTGTCTCTTCCTACAGTCACCATTTTCTCCTATAAAAATATGATTTGGTTTCTTATTTCAAAGATAAAAAAAAAATTCTTGCTTCTGTTTTGTTAAGTTTAAGTGTCAAAGAGATTACATATTCTGCCCAATTTAGTTTGTTGGGTCTTGATTGTTTGAAGTGATGCATCAATCAAGAAGGAGATTGTTGTATCCTGGGAGACGAACGCCAATCAACCATACGTCATCATTGTGGGGGCATAATCGTTTTAAGGACATAGAGAATTTCTCTAGTCTCAATCCACTGTTTGCCATTTCTATCTCTATTCTCTTGTCCTTTGATTTCTAATTGATAATTGAGAATGAATGCTTAAATTACTCTGTAAATTGTGTTTGATATGCATTCATTATAGTTTATATGCAGTTGGGTATTTGTTAGAATACACCCATGATAATTGTGGAGTACCTTGTTGTTGGAATTGCAATAACAATCATTACACAAAATGCCACTGTGATGTAGTTGCACGTCTAGTACTTGTAATTTTGCCTAGTCTAATTGGGGGCCCCAAAAAACAATTAGGGGCCTCCCACTAGAGGACAAAAAGGGTGATTAAAACCGATTTGGCATAGCCCTTAACCAAAATATTTTTAAATGGCTAAACTGCCCCAGAATGATTAGTGTTAAAACTTAATTAAGTTAATTAGTGTGGTTAGATTATATTTGATAAAAATCAGATTTTAGAATTTTTTTTTTTTTTTTTTTGAGAAGAAGAAGAGGAGGTTTTATTGAAAATTTTAGGGTTTTAGAAATGAGTAATTCAAATAGGGGAAATGATGTTGGGGAAGGTTCAAGCAACAAAGATGATTGTTGATGGTAAAATTATCTTAAATTCTCCCATGGATTGGATATATGGGAGAACACAAAGAAAGAGTCGTCAATTTCGAGGGACGTATACCCCAATGACTCTATAAAGTCGTCATTGTATTGACACCAAAAATGACGACTCAAACCTGCAAATTTTCTAGGTTATGAAAAATCGTCAGGGTAATATGATATACCCTGACGACTCTTAGCTTGGGTCTGAAATAGTCGTTATTTTGTGTGTTTATACCAAGACGACTCTGAATTTTTTGGGGAAAGAGAGGTTGTTTGTTTTTCAGCTGGGGTCGTTAACATTTTAAAAAGGGTCGTTCATAGAGGATCGTCATAGGTTTCTATATTATGTTAACGACTCTAGTCTAGGTTAAAAAATATTAAAATCAGAAATATGGTCGTTATCTTGATCATCATATATCCTAACGATTTTTTATGGTCTCTACATGCATATAAAAAATCGTTAGGGTTTAGGCTTGTCGAAATTGACGACCCTTTTACTATAACTGAAAATTTTCGGGCGAAGTTTTTTTTTTTAGAGTCGTTAATAAAGGAGAAGAGAAGAGTCGAGGGGGTGAGAGGGGAGGGAGTGATTTTTTTTGTTTAGAACTAGAAATGAATTGGGGCTTAGGATTAAGGGTTAATAGGTTTTTAAAATTTATTTCTAGTGAAAGATAAAATAGTATTTTCACAAAATTTTAATACACCCCTGGAAATTTTGGTTTACAAACAAAATGGGTGAGGCCCCTAATTATTTTTTGAGGCCCTAATTAAATCCTGTAATTTTGGTGTTTCTTACGTTAACTTGTCTCTTATATTTGTCACTTAGTATATTATCTAACAACATCTTGGTATCCGTGGATTTCTGCCTTTACTATAAATGTAAAGGCGGGTTTTTTGTTTTACTTTTGGTTGCCCCTTTGGGGTTTTTGTATGCTGTTTGGATTTTATTTAGCTTTAGTAAAATCTTTTATTACTGAGCAAAAAAAGAAATATACACCTACCTCTTTTGGAATATTCAATTATCAAGAACACATACACCTAACTCTTTGCATTTACTCTAAGTTAACGATCATTAAGCATCTTTTTGTTATACACCAATTAAAGAATATATAACACATGAATTTGGATTTAACTCTCTATGACATCTCTATTTTTCTACCAGTATAGAAAGATATTTCTAGATTTTTTTTTATAAACGATTAAAAGATTATCCAAAACTTGTTTGGATCCCATTGTATATATAATTTGAGTAGAAATTTCTAGCCTCACATTGAAAGTTAGGCCAAAAACTTGAATTCTAGAGCTCCTGGCCCCCGGCCAATAGATATCAAGGGTTTTCAAACTATGTTCCCATTTTTTTCCTCACCCAACACTAAATGTGAAGATTACTCACCAAAATAGGGCCGAGATATATATAACCTTCCCTCCACTGTTCCCTAATACTAATGAAACTCTGAGAAACCCTACTAAAAAATTGTCAAAAACGCCGCTCCAACACCATCGTTAATGTTTGTACCATAAATAAAAACGCCACTTAATGGGCCGAATTGATACTTGAATCATCTTTGGGTCCTCATCCAAGCCCGCTACCCAGTCAACCAAAGAAGTCCACTCGCCTGCACAGACCGGTCAATGGTCAAAGTCGGTCAACCGTCAAAGTCAACATCCAGTCAAGGTCAATGGTCAAAGTCAACGACTAGTCAATAGTCAAAGTCAACCGTCGGTCAAACATCGAAGTCAGACACACCCCTAGCTAATTTTCAGTCTCCACTCATATCTCCAGCAAGCCAATTATGCTGCCGACCGGTCTCCACTCATATCTTGAAAGAAGACAATTATCTTTGCCAAACGGAGTCCATCCATCGATCGACCCGGCCAACTATGAAGTCAGCCAACCCATTACGATGCCAGCCAGCATCCACCTGTCCAGCCATCCAGTCTCCACCAATCCTGCCAGACATTAATCAGGCATTTTCATACAGAAATTATGGTGAAAACATAAAGGAGCAGTTTTTATGCAGAATTCAATATAGGACCATAAATGGACAGTTTCATACATAAATTATGGTGGAGGCATTAAGACAACAGTTACATGCAGAATTCATGAAAGAGGCATAAAGAGGGCAGTTTCATATGAATTGATGATAAAAGCATAAATGAGATGTTTAATGTAATTTATGTTGATAATTAAATTTAGATGGAAAAATGTATAAAAGAGAGAGCAGCAGAAATAAGAGGGGGTGGCCAATAGGAGAGAAAAATACAATGTAACACAAAAGATGAATGAAATTATTCTCCCCAAGGGGATTCACCCGTGGACGTAGGCAACTATGCCGAACCACGTTAAAACTCTGTGTTTCTTTCCATTCTTCAAATCAACCTCTAACCCTAAATCCATAGAAAATAATCAATTCATTGTGTTTCGTGCCCAAAAGTATTTTTGGGTACAAATAGTTAACACTATATGAAGCATGTCATAATCGCTATTTGCGAGCAAAAGTAAACACCAGCTCCCGACTCATCTATTATCTATCGGTGAAGGTTCATAAATCCACACTTTTGTTCCTTTTTTCTCGAGACGATTTGATTTTTCTTATAATGAAACTCTGAGAAACCCTACTAATGAAACTCTCAGAAACCCTACCGAAAAATGGTCAAAAAATGCCTCGATATACAACCTGCTCCAACACCATCGTTAACACTATATGAAGCCTGTCATAATAGATATTTGCGAGCTAAAGTAAAAACCAGTTCCCGACTCATCTATTATCTATCGGTGAAGGTTCATAAATCCACACTTCCGTTCCTTTTTTCTCGAGACTATTTGATTTTTCTTTTTCATGTTCCCTGTACTTGATTCATATCTATCAGTTAGATCATATATTATGTTAGGTATTTTTTTTTTTTTTTTTGATCATACATTCTTCAAATCAACCTCTAACCCTAAATCCATAGAAAATAATCAATTCATTGTGTTTCGTGCCCAAAAGTATTTTTGGGTACAAACAGTTAACACTATATGAAGCATGTCATAATCGCTATTTGCGAGCAAAAGTAAACACCAGCTCCCGACTCATCTATTATCTATCGGTGAAGGTTCATAAATCCACACTTCCGTTCCTTTTTTCTCGAGACGATTTGATTTTTCTTATAATGAAACTCTGAGAAACCCTACTAATGAAAATCTCAGAAACCCTACCGAAAAATGGTCAAAAAATGCCTCGATATACAACCTGCTCCAACACCATCGTTAACACTATATGAAGCCTGTCATAATAGCTATTTGCGAGCTAAAGTAAACACCAGTTCCCGACTCATCTATTATCTATCGGTGAAGGTTCATAAATCCACACTTCCGTTCCTTTTTTCTCGAGACTATTTGATTTTTCTTTTTCATGTTCCCTGTACTTGATTCATATCTATCAGTTAGATCATATATTATGTTAGGTATTTTTTTTTATCATATATTAACTTGATCGTGTGTTTGAATGTGTTTCCGTAACTTAATCTTATATTAGGTACGTATTTTCAAACCCGAAAGTCTATAGAGCGCAACTCATGTTAATATGACAGAAGGGACAAGATATGGTTTGAACGTGAAAACAATAATTAAGAAGAAACACTGGCTTCCTAGAAGCATGAATCTATTATGTGGTAGTCAAGTTAGATGCTGTGTAAGTCTATTTTATGCAGCAAAGGGGTATAAACTCATGTTACACTAGAATTTAATATTGTTTTTCAGCATATTCCTTTTAATTGGATTGTTGGTTTGTTGAGGCAAATTACTCACAAGCCTGCCACGGTAGTCCATAATGCCTGTATAAATAGGGTAATTAGAGTGCTCATTGATCTTATATTAGGGTACTTGGTACTTGGTATTTTATTGATTTGTCATATTATTTGATCATAGATTAATTTTGAGTTCTACCATATGATTAGGTTTGGCATATTAAATGGTGTCATTACCACAAAGTTTATCTACATGGTTTATAACTATGATTTGGTATTATGCATTCTTACATAATAGGTATGGACGAGCAAATAAAACAGCGCATACTAGGTAGGATATTCAATTATAAACAAATTCCTGCCAGGGAGAAGAGATGTTTTCGCATACAACTTCTCAATACTAAAAGAGCAGCATAACGGTATTGGCTTCTAGACGAAGGAATACCATTGGAATCCAGCTCAGACGATGATAGTTCTAATTACGAGTCAGAAGAAGATGACACACACGAAATATCTCAGAGTGGAGATGTTGAGCATTCTATAAGTAAGATTCAATTGTATCAGGTTTCACTAAATTTACATCAGATATATAAATCATCAACTGTGTACTTTTGAAAATAATGTTGCTCAATATGCCTCTAATACTTTGTCTATTTGGGACATTTTCACAAGATTAGCTATCAAGAAATTTGATTTCGGCGCACCAGCTCATACATGCAAGCATTGTGGTGCAATAATGTGGTTCCATGAGAAAACTAAAAATTCAAAAAAACTGATTGCGAGTTTTGCATATGTTGTTCCAAAGGTAATGTTGTGCTCCCACTTCTAAGGATTTTCCAGATTATCTTGAGGGATTGATGGACTTCAATGGTGGACAGAGGCCCGTCAAGTTTAGAAAAAACATAAGGGTATACAACTCTATGCTTGCTTTTACCTCAAACGGAGTCGGATTTAGTGGCAACATCAATAAGAAAGGTAAGGGACCATGGACATATATACTTCAAGGTCAGATCTGTCACAAAATAGGTTCTATGCTGCCTCCAGAAAACAAAGAACCGGGATTTAACCAGTTGTACGTATGTGATACAGAATTTTCAGAAGAAGCCAACCATCGGAAGAACATATTTTTTTGGAAAGGAGCATGGAAATGAAACCCAAAAGAGTGGTGTAGTCCATAAGAAAAATCATACACAGAAGAAGAATGAAAATGAACTGGAATTGGAAGTGATCACTAATTTAATATCTATGTTGGATGCAAATAATGCATATGCAAAGACATTCAGGTATATATAAATCATCAAATATATACTCTATGTTACTCATTGTAATAAGTAAGATCTGAATGTATTAAGTTTTACTAAATACTTGCATCAGATATAAATAAATCATTAACTATATACTTGATATTCAGGATGGCCAGGGAAAGAATGCAACGACAACTTGTAGTTAAATTACGCTTGTGAATCATTATTCGACGAGAAAGAGATGCTAGGCACTATAACCTACCAACATGTTCAGAAGTGGAAGCTTTGATAGTCCATAATCCTACTGATGATGATGTGTACAAGGACATTATTGTTGAACATAAGAATAATGGTTATACTAGAATCAATGAAATACATCCAAGTTATTTGCCAATGCAATTCTCTCTTTTGTTCCCCTATTGTTGAGATTATTAGTCTCACATTGTCTGGGCATCTAAGATCCTGCGGTTTATAATCCCTTAGGGCCTCTCCACTCATTGCCAATTGGTTTTGATTTGGATGCCCGTATTCCAAGATGGTATCAGCCCCCCTACGATCCTATTTTCTCTAAACCATTAAAATCAATGGCGGCGGAACAACTGCAGCTCACATACATTGCTGAGTAATATAGTTCTATGCATATACAACAACCCGATGATGCTTTCTACATGGATACTGGTGCTACCTCACATCTCACTGCTGATTCAGGTACTTTGCATAACGTTTCCAATTCTAGTACTGTACGGTCTATCTTAGTTGGCAATGGCAATAGCATACCAGCTACTGCTAGTGGTACCAAGCTCATAAACCTCCCTTATCGCACCCTTGAACTCAAAAATACTCTTGTTGTTCCCG